>APFE030168676.1:33501-87312 GCA_000404065.3 Pinus taeda
CGAAGGAACATGTCCATACCACAATTCATAAGGAGTCTTGTTTCTTATAGCACTAGATGGACATCTATTCTTTATATATGCGGCACATAGAACAGCATCAACCCAAAACATTATCTTTACATTTTTGAAAAAAAGCATGGATCGTACCATATTCAAAATTGTTCTATTCATTCTTTCAGCTACACCATTCTGTTGGGGATTATAAGGCACAGTTGTTTGATGTTTAATCCCATTTTGGCGAAGATATTGTTCAAATTCATTTGATGTATATTGTTTTCCATTATCAGTGGGCGAATAGACCCAATATGAGACTGTGCATCATTTTCAATCCATTTATGAAAATTCTTGAATGTTAGGAAAGCATCAGATTTGTTCTTCAATAAATAAACCCAACACATTCTGGTGGAGTCATCAATAAATGTCATGATATATTTATTTCCATTTGCAGAAGGAACAGGCATTGGACCACATAAATCTGAATGAATAAGTTCAAGCTTCCTATGTGCTCTTGAATGTGAGTCATGAAATGACTGTTTGCTATGCTTTCCTAGAATGCAAGCATCACATGCTTAAGTTTTCTAGGAATTGTAGGCAAACCAGCAACACCATTTTTCTTCAATAAACAGAGACTGTCATAGTTTAAATGTCCAAATCTAGCATGCCATAATAAACTTGATGGAAGTGTACCTTCTTCATGATGAGAAATATATGAGAAATGTTGTGCATGAGCAGATGTTCCTTGCAGTTTGAAAAGCCTTTCTTCTTCTATTCCCTCATGACAAGTGAGTGGTCAGATGCTTTTCTTACCTCAAGCTTGCCATCAAACATATGAATGGAGTGACCTTGCTGGCGGATGTGGACCAAGGACAACAAGTTTCTCTTGAGCTGTGGGAGATATAGAACATGATGCAGAAAAAAGTCTAGAAGACCAGGCAGTTTAAGCCTGATTGTGCCAAGCCCTGATGGCTTGATTTTTGATTGGTCTGCAAAGTATACTGCTCCATCAACATTGTCAGTAAATTCTTCAAAACAATATTTTCTATGAGTCATGTGGCAGGGTGCTCCTGAATCAAGCCACCAATCATTTTTCCAAGAAGCAAGTGAAGCATTAAATAAATCTTCATTTACTCCAATATTACATTGTGCCACAACATAGTGAGCGGATTTAGGTGCTTTCCCTTTGTTTGTATCATCAGTTTTACCTTTCTGTTGGTTTCTTTGCTGCTCAATTTTGTCCCATGGTAACTTGCATGTAGAGGCATCATGTGATCCATTTCTTTTGCAGTGTATGCAATGCAAATCTGCCTTTTCTCCTTGAGAGTGTCTACCCCCCTGCCTTTGAAATATCTTCCTCTTCCTCTTCAACCACCTCTTCCTTTGGAAGAATCTTGAGCAGGATTCTTTTCTTTATGAGCAAGGCACACAGCCTTTTCAGAAGATTCAGGGACTGTCTTCTTTCCAAAAGCTTTCTCTCTTTTAACAAACTTTTTCACAAGAGAGTCAAAGGTGATATCTTTGAGATTTCCATTTGCTTGCAATGACTCAAGATAATTGGAGTAAGTAGGATAAAGTGCCTTGAGAAAAGCGATAAGAGGAATATCCAATTCAACCTTAGTGGATTTGATATCATGCATTATAGACTTTACTTTAGATGCAAGAGTAAGAGGATCATTATTTTGCAGTTCAAGAGTGAAGAGTTTAATCATGAGTTGAACAAATTCAAGTGCAGAATGTGAGTCATAGAGTTCTTTCAGCTTTTGGAAGGCTTCAAAAGCATTGGAAAATGGCGAAATATGGCGACTCACCTCTTCATTTACAGATGCTGCAATTAATGCATAAGCTTTGCTGTTCTTGTTTTCCCAAATGACGAGCTCTTTGTCTGAGGTAGGCTGTTCTGGCTCTTTGTTTCCGTCTCCAACACACACTCCTTTCCACAACTCATTGAAAATGAGCGTGTGTTTTATCATCCGGGACCACTTAGGATAGTTCTCTTTGCCAATGAGAACTATTCCCACGATGGATATGATTGAATGCATACTGTAACAAAAAAACTTCTACTGCAAAACTTTTACTCTTAATGGGAAAAAAATATATAGTTATGATATGACTGGACAACAAATTCAAATTGACAACAAATGTCAATACCCAAGAGATATGTATTGACCCTTTTTTTTTGGTATTACGCACTATTCAAAATATATATCGGTTTCTTTTTACATTGATCAGCCAATGCAGCCCTTCAATTTTTTTTTAAAATTACAAAGGCAAAAAGACAATGTATTAATGAACACTGCAATGTTTCCTAGCACTCCATTATCAAAGCGGTATTCCATCAAACTTTGTGGTCTCATTACATGCAATAATCAATCCTTCAACATTTCCTGGCAAGAGGAATTTGCTCAATTGACAATCAGTGGATACGCCGTTCATCAAAACACTCTCATGCCACTGAACAACACCCATGACAATCACTATACTGCCTTCCTTGATGTGTTTGGAGTGAAACATAAACAATCAAACCATCTAAAGAGCAAGCTATGGCTCAAACTGATTCAGATTTTTGAGACTGAAACTTATCAATAATATATACATCAAATAATGTCATTACTTCAGACGCCTTTGATAGCCATAGACCACATAGAAATTAACTAGAAGATGTAACATTATATGAAGCCCTTCAAATTTTTTATAACACAACTGAATATCGAAATCAGTTATTACGGATTGATTGTTGAAAGCACAATGACAGTGTTCTCATCGGGCTCCTCGAATAGAAGCAAATGCAACATACCCTTGTAGATCTTTGATTCACGCACCAGAGGCTTTGATTCACGCACCAACAGGTTTCATGCAGTAAACTTGGTCATGGAGACGATTCATGCACTCAACGCAGTAGTGCTCTCAACGCAGCAGCGTGGAATGAGTAATGGTTCATCAATCCATCCTGACACACGACAGAGGTGGCTTTCAGTCTGCTCAGAATACAATTATGCAGCGGGCGCAGAATAATTATGCAGTGGCCGCAGAATGGGTCAGAATCACTTATGGCAGATAGAGCGCACAAGGGTAGTGGACAGAGAGCGCAATAGGTAGAAGGGAGTTACAAATATTTTGGGAGCTGGCTCTGATACCATGTCAGGCCAGGCAGTAACTCCTCAAAGCAAAATTGATTCGTATATCATATTCCTTTAGGTTGGTCTTTATTATATACATGAGGGAGAGACTGTTCACTTCATCTCTCGATGACTGTTCATATTACCTATTATTTATTTACATTATATTCACCCAATCCTGATGATTAGGTGTCAACAATATCTCATCATAGTCCACACCTTCCTTTTGAGAGAAGCATCGAGCAACAAACCTGGCCTTGAACTTTTCAGCGCTTCCATCAACTCCATGCTTGATCTTGTAGAGCCATTTTGAGGTGACAATAGATTTGTTCTTGGGTCGAGGGACCACATCCTAGACATCATTCTTCATAATTGACTCATAGTCTTCATTCATAGCATCCTTCCAAAATTGGTGCTTCACAGCTTCTTAGAATGTGCAAGGCTTAGTTTGAACAGTGGTGCTCATAGCAGCTAAGTACCCTTGGTACCTATTCGGTTTCTTACTTTCACGAAATGTCTCCCTTGGTGCAATGTCTCTCGGCATCTTCGAGAGTGTCCTTAAGCCATGAGGGTATCCTTTTTGAGGAGGAGGGCTCATAGGGAGGTGGATCAGTGGGATCCATCTTTGAAGTTTCACTATAGCTCACAAATGTTCCTTTCTTCCTAGATGCATCCAATACTATAGCTCACAAGTGTTCCTTTCTTCCTAGATGCATCCAATTTGCTTCTCTTTTCTTTTGGTACATGAAAATACATGGGGCTACCAAAAATTATAAAGTGAAAAACATCAGGTTTCTTACTGGTGAAAACTTCTTTGGGAGTTTTGGAGTCCAATGCTTGATGACGACATCTATTTTGAACATACACGACAGTGTTGGCAGCTCTCCCCATAGGAACTTCGGAAGGCTTTGGTCATGAAGCATGGCACGGTTGGCTTCTATAATGGAATGATTCTTTCTTTCAGCAACTTTGTTTTGCTCAGGAGTATATGTGGTAGTAGTCTCCCTCTTAATGCCAACTTCTCTATAATACTCATTGAACTCATTTGATTCATATTAGGTTCCATTATCGGTCCTCAATATTTTGATTTTCGACCAAGGCTTTGAAAGAGAAAAACCATGTGAACACTTTGTCCTTCTTTTTCAAGAAATAAATCCAAGTTTTGCGAGAGGAGTTATCCACAAAGATAATGTAATTTAAATATCCTCCCACAGATGTCACATGCAACCATACCAGATAGATCAGAATGAACCAATTGCAAAATATCGGTAGTCTTGCTATCACTTGAGGGGAATGGTCCCCTTGTATGTTTTCCTTCGGTACATCCATGATAAACACGTTCATGTTCTACTTTAAATTCGGGCACACCTGTCACCATCTTCCTTGCATCAGGTAGGGTTTTATAATGAAGATGAGTAAATCTTCAGTGCCATAATTTGGATTGAAGAGATGTGTCGCAAGACATAGCTCCCAATGGACTTCATCCAACTTAATATAGGCTATCAACCCTGAATCCAAGAGTAAATGCTTCTTTGAAGTTTCTTTTCCAAGCACTTACCTTTCCAACAACGAATGCCACCTTGAATCCTTTGTCCTCCATCACCGAGATAGATACCAGGTTCTTCTTTAGATCGGGTACATATAGTACTTCTTGTAGATGAATGGCGTTACCTTGATTCAATTGAAGAGTAACATTCCCAACTCCTTTCATGGAATAGGTAGCATTGTCTCCAAGAATGATTTCCAAATTTGTATCATTTTCTATTAGATTTGAAAGAGCTTCCTTATACCTAGTGAAGTGCCTTGAGGCACCACTATCATTCAACCAATTTCCCAAGGTATCCGGAGGAGAGGCATTAGAGAGGGCAGATATAAGATAAAATTCTTTTTGCTTGTTATCTCCAACATTAGATTCATCAAACCTGGAGTTTCTTGATCTTTTGGGAGGTTGACCATTTCCATGTTGAGTAGCGGGAGCATTCCTTTTCCTTGAACCTACCATTCCTTTGATTGTTGTTGCCCCTGAAATTGGTGCAGTTGTTGTTGTCATCATCCTGAGGTGTATCCCTTTTATTAGGACACTCCCTAGCATAGTGGCCAAACTTGTTACAAATGAAGTATCTACCCTTTCTTCCATCTTTGAATCCCGATCTTCCTTGACATTGCTTCTTTGAACTTGCATTGTTCTTTTTTTTAGCATGAGCGGAGAATGCAACATGATCATTCCTATTTGAAGGCATGTCTCTTTCTATCATCCTTGTTTCTTCTTGAGTACATCTAGTCAACAATTCATCAAAACTTGGAATTTGGTCATTGTTGAGGATAGTAGTGTTGAACACATCCCATTCACAAGGGAGACCTCCAAGGGCAATGAGAGTGAGCTTCCTGTCAGCAATAACTTCTCCAATTGATAGAAGATCATTTTTGATTTCGGTGATCCTCATGAAGTAGGATTGGATATCTTCTCCTCTTCCCTTCTTTATGTCCTTCATCTTGTTCTTGAGAAAGAGGACTTGGTTTGCATTGCTAGCTTTCAACATGCTAACCAACTTGTCATACATCTCCTTAGATGTGCCCAAATAGGAGATGTAAGCAATTAAATGCTTATGAATAGAATCCCTAATGATCTTCTTAGCTTTGACTTCACCTTTCTTGCACTTTGTCTTAGCGACAGCTGGTGTGTTTGAAGGAGCTTCAACAATCTTTCCCTGCACATAGTCCATGGCATCATGCTCTTCCAAAGTCAAGTCAAGAGACGTCTGCCATGCATGATAATCAGACATAAATCATTGAGCTTGTCATCAGATTTGAAGTAAGATGAGGAGGTCATTGAATCTTGTCCTTGTCCAACAAATCTGAGTGATTGCTCTTCTCACTCTTGCTTTGTCTTCACCTCAGCTCCGATACCATGTTAATTTTAGATAACAATGGTATGTTCTATGCTTTAGAACAATTTACTTCAATTTTTCTTAGAAGCCCAATATCAAATTCTAGATTAGTAATCACATTAACATTGAAAGTAAATGCAGATAGAACATAAACAATACGCAGAAGACAAGCCAAGACAAGAGGACACAATATTTGGCGGATGCGAGGGAAAAACCCCAATGTGGGGAAAACCCTTTGATCAAATCTTTTTATTATTTTTCAAAGGTTTAGCACAGAGAGAGAGAGAGAGTACATCATACAAAATTTACTTGCCCAATCATTGTAAAATGGTCCAGTCAAATTGCAGTGAACAGGATGCCCTAACCAAAAAGTCAATGTTGGTCAAACTAGCATAAAGTCTCCTCCAAATTAGTTCGGTCAAACCCAGTCAACTCGGCCTCCAAAGATAGTCTGAATCAACCCAAAACTGTCGTGAAAAATTTGGTCAATCTCGGACAACTCACAGTCAACTGTGTAGTCAAATGGCCTGCGGTCAATGCTGGTCAAACAATAGCAATTTTCTTGATTTTTGTGCCAAGAGATGCGGCCTAAGGAAATTAGATTTCCTGCCTGGAAAACACAGTCAAAGGAGTGAGATTGACCCTCGATCGATGTTGGTCATCGCTACGGCAAATGGCCCAAAAACAGTCTTGAAATACCAGCCTGAAATTTTCGGTCTACTCGGATCAATGCATGAAGAAGAAGAGCTGCTCCTATTTGCTGTGCGAACCAATGAGAAGGCGAGAGATAAAGATGTGTGTTTAGTGTGTCCAAATGAGGAAAATGCCTCTTCTATTTATACACAATGTTGAGGGTGAAGAGACACAATAGTTGGGCTTTATGAGCCTACATTAGACTTTTGGCCGACCTTGACAATTTTTCCATAGGAGAAATAAATTCATAATTCCATTTCTACTTGTCAGAATGAGATGATCTTTAAATTAATCCTGCACCTCTCGGAAAGATGAATCCAATAAAAATATCATCTCCATTATATGAGCTGTCCAAGGTGGAGTTTAGCCCTAGTTGTCAATTTTAACACATTCACCTTCAATGGATTAATAAAAACGAATTCTCTCATGGAATAAGTAAATTAAATTGAGAATCTCTTACTTGGCAAATCAAACCTCTCTCTTGGAATAAAGTAGTAACTCCACACTTAAGAGAATGTAACTCTGTTTCACCAATTTGATGTATGGCAAAACCTCCTCGTTAAATGCACTTGTAACTCCCCCATTCAATTCGATTTGTAACTCTCACCAAATATTCTTTCATGTCGAAGTGTAACTTTCTATCTCCCTAATTCGAATTGTAGCTCGTCAAGACAAGTGTACCTCTCTCTCTATTCTTGGGATGAATTACACTTTTCCTCAAGTAACTCCTACCTCATGGAACTCGATTCTCCTATTATTGGCTTTGTTAGCACTCTGTATTTCTTAAGACTATGAAAGAAATGCAAAGTTAACCACAAAACCACTTTCAAGTCTAGAAGCTAGCCTCCTAAACTTAGAGAGGGATTTCTCTGTTAGATTTAGCTTTGTTTGCTTTTAGAATTTTTAGGCTAGACGTGAAAGTTCAAGGTTTGGTTTTTGAATTGATTGTTTGGTTGATAATGTAAGAAGGGACCATTGGGCAATGGAGTCAATTTGCTTTAGGTGGATCCTTTCAGCAGTGACAAATGAGTTTAATAGGGCAAGGTAGGCAGATTCGTTGGATCTTATATGCTTGATGAGATGGGAAAGAAGAAATGACTAAGTATCCATTAAACATAGAGGAATTAAAAATTCTATTGCTTAACTTCAGTTGAAAACATTGAAATTGTTCAAAAGACAGAATTGAGTGTATTTAAACAAATTCAGATTCTTTATTTTCTTTGAACAAAATAGATCAAAAACACATGTGAGTTTATAATTAAAGGAAAACACAATAACAAGAGAGAATATCACTTCACGAACAAAATCTAACACAGGTATCTTGAAAAGCTTCTGTATTACTGAAAATCTGTCCACTGGAACTTGTGTAGAAGCTTTACATCAATAGTCCTTTTCTTCCATACAAAAATCAACCCTTACTACTTCAAAATATGAAGTATTTATAGAAAGATTACAAAAACATCTTGATTTCTGAATATCAAGGCAAAATCCTAAATTATCTAAAACTGTTTACACAAATAGTACAAAAATTTAAGAAATTGAATATCTGCATTTGATTGGCACTATTTTTCTGGCTTGCTGTTGGTGACTGGACCTGAAGAATAGCAGCTGGCTGTTGATGTCCTTCTGGAGATTCGATGACTGTTTACTCTAGTAACTCACACAATTTTTCCCACCTCTGTTCATCTCGCAGTTTAAACTTGATTAACTTTTGGTAAACCTCATCTACCTCTGTGAATTTCTCGAAGGTAGGTCTTATTGAGAAACAAATGTCAGGTTTCATGTTTCATCAATAAATCGTAGCTTAGGCCTTCCATGAACGTCTTTCCTGTGAGTGTGCCCTTGATTTTAGCAAATTTTGACCTGTCTCTGTCAATGGTGTACAATTTATGCTGGTAATCTTCACACTTGACCAATTTATCTCTTATCTCTTGTAATCTAGGGAGACCTTTTTGGTGCAGTAGGTTGAATTTCCTGTGAAATCTTTGAGTGGTGTTTTCTAGGCTGTTGCATTTAGTCTCCAATTGCAGCGTCAAATTTTTCTTAGTGAGAACTTTTCTCACTTCCAAAATGGTACATGTTCTGTCTTCTATGTCTAGTTCTTCCAACTCTTCTTTGGATTTTGAATTCAATAGTCTTGTTAGAGCTATAACATCACTTGGTTTGGTGCCAAGGTCTTTTTTCACATCTGCTATAAGTTCTTTCGATTTCTGGTCCAACTCATTTTGTTCAAAGATGATTTCAATAGATGGCCATATCCTTGTGATAGCTTCATTGATCTCTATCCAGATGTTTTCTTTGGTTTCTGTAATGGTATCAGCTATGCCAGATTGGTTCTCCAGATATTCTATCCTCTGTGTGAGCTTGTGTGTTTTCTGCAATTTTGCTAGATATACATTGTCTACTTTGAGCTTTTGTTCTTGCAAATTATTTAATTTCTGAGTTAATTTCTCAATTTCTTGGTCTTTAATAGACATATTTTCCACGGCCTTAGCCAAATTTGTTGGTGTACTGTTAGACTGTCCTTTTGTTGCGACAATTTTTGTTGAAGTTGTGGCTAATGTTGATGCCTCGACTGTCGATGTACCTGCTACTGGGATTACAGCGAAAGGAATGGCCTGCACTGCACTAGCTTGCTGCTCTTTTTCTTTTAGGAGTGTCTCCAGCTCCTTTTCCATTTTTGAAATCTGATTGTTCTGTTCAATGGTGATCTTGAACAGATTCTCCTTTTGCTTCTCTTACTCTCCATATTCCTTGGCCCATGGATCCTCATTGAAGGGGAGCTTAAGCTGCTTCTTCAATGCTATTATATCTGCATTCTTTCTCTTGATGATTTCTTCAACTGCCTTTACAGCATTGGGATCATATCGCAGTTTAATGATCAAATCCTCTAAAGGCTTTATCTTTGTGTCTTTGGCCTGAGAAGAAACTCTTTCTAACTTTAATTGTGCTTGAATATTACTTACTGAAACTTTAAGCTTAGCTGTTGCCATAGCTGTGTTTGTAATGGTGCTATAAAGCATTTCTCTAGATTGCTTGTGAAAGTCCATTTGGTCAATGGGATGGA
This sequence comes from Pinus taeda, assembly GCA_000404065.3. Lineage (NCBI taxonomy): Eukaryota > Viridiplantae > Streptophyta > Pinopsida > Pinales > Pinaceae > Pinus > Pinus taeda. The sequence continues at coordinate 43,263 of APFE030168676.1, forward strand.
TTGTATCTGTGTTAAAAGAGAAGATAAATTGCTTGTAATCTTCTACTGATCTTGGCTGAGCAACTTTAGGCTTCATGAAGGCAACCTGCATTTTCTTCTTCTCTGCATCAAAAGTTGACAAAAGCTTGTGTTGGGCGGTGGCTGTCTGCTTCCAAAACTGTGAAAAAGTGGTGGCCTTGAGTGCTTGGTTCTTTGCTTTGATTTCCTTGTAAATGGAAAAAATGCTTTGATCCTTATTGCTTTGGTTTGCCTCTCTTGATGGTGATGCAATTGGTGTATCTGTGGTCATTGGGGTCATCAGAGATGTAGGAATAATCTCCTTTCTCCTCGACTCTGAAGGGATACTGGTACCTATTAGAACGATGGGCTGTTGCTGTTTTGTATTCTGCTGCTGAGTTTCCCCTATATCTGTAGTCTTCTGTTTCTTACTGTATACTATAAAATCTTTAGTTGAGATATCTGTTACTGAAGGGGAGATACTTTCCCTTGGTCTTTTCTCTGTCTTTTCTCAAGGTATTGGAGTCTATGAAGTAGATAGTACTTGCTCTTCGGCCTCATGTAGAGTATTCTCCTGCCACTCCTCCTGGTTCATAAATTGTTCTATTTCTGGTCTAGGAGTATGGATGTAGGGAACATACTTTTGTTCCACTCTTAATTTAGAGATTACCCCAAAAGGGTCATAAGACCATGTAAAGCTATGTTTTAATTTCATCTGCTTCAAGATAGCCTCTGCCTCTTGTCCTGCTGACCTTGCATTGCATATAAATGGCCCAACTTGTGTTTTTATTTTTAACCGTGCCTTCTTCTTAGCTGCCAGGAAGTGCCGCTGATCCATGTTGATCATTTGCCTGATAAGCTCCAAGGCAAATATTCGAGTAGGTACAAATCTATGTTGCAGGGAACGTGGTATAGAGGTCCGTTTCCGTACGGAAATGGGTACGAAACGCGTTTGGTACGACCGTGAAACGCGTTTCCGGCCGTACTGCCACGTTTCTCGAAACGGAAACGTGGCCAGTACGGCCGGAAACGCGTTTCAGGGCCGTCTATGACCTTTACATTTTCCTCATTAACTTTGTGTTTTTTTTAATTTACTTTTAGGGTATGTTAGTTGACTTCTTGTTGCTTCTAAATGCATGTCTAAAGTTATAAAAGTGAATTTTTTGCCCTAGTGTTGATATGCAGTTCATCAGGAAGTTTGAGGGATATGCAGTTCATGGTAATGTTAAATTCTTAAAGTAAAAGTGATATTCTCCTTTATTTTTCATTTTCATCCTTTTACTTAAATTTTTAATGTTACCATGAAATGATTCAGGATGTTTGAGAGTGGTTTCACCCTCATTGGATTTCATATGGAGAAAGTAGAATTTTAGATCTCACTCAAAATCTAGCAGACTTATTTGTTTTTCAGGATTTCAGGATTGGAGGGATTGCAATGTTTCCATTGGATTTTATCATGTACTAGGGTATGGAACTTGTATTTAATCAAGAGAACCAAGCCCTCTATGCAGGGGAAACTCCCAATAATCAAGATCATGTAGGGTACTAGGGTATGAAACGTGTATTTAATCAAGAGCACTAAGGTTGTTCTACTATGTAGGAGGAGACTCCCAATACAACAGTGGTCCTTCTAAAGAATGGGATGTGGATGCAAAAAATCCTAATTTGAATCTCTCTCTTGCAGCCTTATAATCTTTATTGTACTTGCAGCCTCATATATTAATATAAATAAAGGCTGATTTTGAGATTTGGATATATAATAAAGGTTGCTTTGGATATTCCAATATTTTTATTCATTCTGTGATCATTCATGAGTAAATGTGATGTAAATTAATCTTTAATGTTTAAGTGTAATAAATAAATGTATCATTTATGCTTATTGATTGCACATATATATATTATATATATATATTTAATATATTTTCAATATATATATATATATTCGCATTTCCCCGTTTCCAAAATTTGGGGAGGTCGCGTTTCGTATCACTTCCCGTTTCGGAAACTCGTACCCGTTTCCCTGTTTCATGCAACTTAGGTACAAATTTAGGCAGTTTATAGGGGGCAATTCACAACCATATATTCTGATCTCTGTGTAAGATTGGTATAATTACTAGTCCTCTCTCTTGGTCTCATCAGCAAATTGGCTGCCATGTGTACAAATTTATCTGCAAAATCACTGAATGTAAATTCAGTGTTGTTCTTCGTGACCAAGGAGGTCTAGTGAATAACTGAATGAGGGTTCTCTTGACTGTCTATAGTTGGAAAGGGAACTTGTCTGTCTGAGAATAAATAAACAAATAGACCAAAATGGATGCATATCTAAAAACTCCCTCGTTTGAGAATTTCATGAATTGCTCATGAATCATCTCTGCCAAAAATTCACCGTAACAGAGAATAATTGGTGGCTTTTCACCACTGGAAAATATAGAGAGAAATGCAAAAATATTTTCATTTACCCACTGGTCAGAGTAGTATCCTAAGATGCAAGAAACCATGGAGATTATCTGTTTGGCCTTCTCAAGAAAAATAGAAGCAGAGTAGGGAGGGTTTCTTTTGGGCAATTGAGAATCATCAGGGAAAAAAGTTTCAAACACTTTGGCTCTTTGAGGGAAATCCAATTTGTTGTATATTTCTGTAAGGAAATCTGGGTGAAAAGGTTGCCTTGGATCAATGTTTGTTATCTGGAGCGTCTATGAAATTGAGTGGCCATTAATGGCAAAGAGGACTTCACCGTTCTGGGCCACTACTATTCTTTGGCTCGACATATAGCGGAATTGGCACCGCGTTACAAATTCGGGGAATTAGTATGTTTGTGGGAAAATGTATTGGGGGTAGGAAAGAATCCCACAATCCCAATTCATCACTGAGGTCCAGATGGTTTTGTTTGAGCCAATTGTGAAGTTCGTACAAGTCGAATTCACAATTGGTCTCTCCATCCTGATAGAGCTGATCAACTAAAGGCTAGCGGTCCAAATCAATGGCTGGGGGTAGCATGGGATTCTGCTGGGGAACTGGTTTCTTCTTGGACGACATAATTGAGCAAACTGAGGCATTGGTTTTCCTGTAAATACCTGATTAGAGAACTAGATGGTCGAGTGAGGAATTGGAGAGGAATGTGAATGCGTTGAAGCTTTTGAAAATGGCGGGGCTCTGAGAGGAGACACGACGCTGAACAAAATAGTTTTCAACAGAAAAATTGCCAACGAAGGTTCAATGTCCGTGAAATCGGACGTTTATAAAGAAAAACAATTACCGTTAAGAAAAATCCGTTTATTTTGGCGCGGGGGAATAGAATTAATGAATAACACGTTTATAAAGATAAACAATTACCGTGCAGAAAAAGTCGTTTATTTTGGCGTGGGGGAATAGAATTAATGAATAACGGACTTCTATAATGGACATATTGTAACGGGGGGGGGAATAGAGACACGTGGAGTTCGAGGATTGGGGGAGATATGGTGACGTGTGAGTGCGGGAGGAAGGCGCGGGGATAAAGAGGTAAGCATGAGCGTGGTTGAGAGGGAGGAGGTACGTCGCAGTCGGGGAATGGGTGTCATGGGAATGTGGTAAAACGGTGGGAATATGACCAATGAGCAGTGAACGAAGGTGGAAAGTGGGTTTAAGGGGAACTCGGAGGGGGGCAGTGGCGGGAAGTGGTTTTGGGGGGGTGGAGGGAGTGGAGTGCATAGGAGGGTGCCACGTAGCAAAAGGCGGGATAGCGGAGACCGCTTCCCCGGACTCCCTCCTCCCCCCACCCCTCTGTCGGGTAATCTTCGGAAGCGCTAGGGGGGGCAGGAATGATCCCCTGTCGTTGATTCGGGCGGGACAGATCATGACCGTCGGAACTTATTGGCTTTTTATCACGTCCCGAAAAATTAATTTTGTCGTTGTTTGACTTTATAATGAAATCAACATCAAACCTTTATTCCTGAAGTACCTTATTACAACTTGGTAATTGTGATTAAATGACATGATTATGTATTCTAAACTAAACTAATCTATCTTTAAACCTGATTAATTAACTCTGAACGAGATTAATTTATCCAAAAGGCACATTTTGATTTGCCAGCCTTTTTATTGCTTTTCTAAGGTTTTTCAATTTCTTTTTATGTTTTTGCTAATTAATCAAGATTAAATAATTTGGTTAATCCCTTTTTATTCTACCTATTCAATTTCAACCAAGATTTTACACTAGATGGTTGATATATTCACTAACCTAGACTAACTTTATTTAATTTAGTTTAATCATGTTTAAACAATATGAGTAAACTAGCTACTTTATTTCTAACTTTGAGGTGGCATTTGAACAAACTGCACACTTCTTTGAAAATTCAAAAGTATTATTGATATATTATTTTTTGGAGTGGCATTTAGACTTGCTTACTTTCATGTATATATATTTGTGGGGTTTCTTCCTTCTTTTTCCTTTTATTATATTTTTCTTTATTGTTTTTCTTTCGATTTTTTTTGTACATATACATTTTATACCCTCTTTTTGTTTTTTCTTTTTTCTCTTATATATATATATATATATATATATATATATAATATGATATATATATATATAATGATTGCACAGGTTCCCGCACCCGGGGGTGGGTTCTCGAACCTGTTCAGGTTCCCTCACCTAGTACCCGTACGGATTTGGTACGGGTTCTTCAAAAAAAAATTTGGGTCTTTTCCTTTAATGGTTCTTTGGTTCTTCATGTTCTTTAGGTTCTTCATAAAAAAACTATATAAAAAATTAATTTCAAATAATTTTTTTTTTTTTATTGAAATTAAAAAAAAATTTAAAAATTTAAAATTATTTTATTATTAAGTTTTAACTTATAGCAAATGTAAAATTTTTTTAAAACCCTAAATCTTTAACTCTCTTTGAACGGGAATTTCTGATACGTGATTTCATTTAACTTTTTTCCATTTGGTTGAGGCTTGAGTCGTTCCCGTTTACCATTTCCAGCGGCAGTGGGCAGCTTCAGCAGCAGTGGTTCCTACCTGGAGAACATGCTAGTTGAAGATCTAAGTGATGTTGATGACATGGCTTGAGGAAGCCATTGTTCCTTAGGCTCTAGCTATTTAGTATTTTTATTTTAGTATTTTAAAATTTCCTAGTTCATGTTTGAAGATGCCTTAAGGCAAATTTTGAATGTAGTATGACAATGGACATATATCATGATTCATGATTCTTATTAATATGTAAACAATGAACAGTTTTTTGGTGATAAATTTTGAAATTTCAATGTCAATGTTGAATGTTCAATGATGTGCATGTTTAAATGATTAAAGTTTTCTTGTTTAAAATTGAAAAAATATACAAATTCAAATTTCATATATATTAATTATAATTTATAAATTTATAATTTATAAAATATATTATTAAAATGTAAATATTATTATATTACCGACGAAACCCACGCACCCTGTTCCAAAAATCCGTCCCTGTCCCTGTCCCCGAACCATGTTTCCTGCAAACATATATATTATATATATATAATATATAATATATATATATTTTTATTTTTGTAAATCATTTGCAAAATACAATATTATTTACAATTTCATCAATTGAAATATAATAGCCAATCATCATTTGATTCTATGAATCATAGGACCCTAACAGGCTTAAAACATGAATTTATTTTGTAACTCCTCTCTTTTCTCATTTATTCAAGTAAGAACAAGTGAGATTTGAGAGTAGCATGTTCATTGTGAAGAAGGAGAGCAAGTGTTGAGTGTGTGTAAGAGAAGTGTGAGAGTTAGTGAAGAGCAAGAGCAAGGCAAGAGCTGGAGCAAGTGTGAAGGACATGATATGATCAAGAGAAGGAGGAGATCTTCAAATACAGAGCAAGTGCAGTTAATCTGCAAGTTGATGAGACATTGGTGATGTTATTCATTCTCATTCTCTTTCTCTCTGTGTACTCTACTGAACAACTGAAGAAATATAATAGAAGAAGAATCACTTGGGTTTTCTCCATTGAGGGGTTTTACCCTGGTCATTGGACCAAAATATAAATGTCTCATATTTGTACTTTGCTGTCTTCATATGATCCTTAAGTTTATGTTCTATCTACAATTGTTGATTTGAAAAGTTTTGAAGAATAAATCTGCATTCTAAGTAATTGTAACAACATAGAACATTCAGTTTCTTGCAAAGTACATTCAATTTTATGCAAAGTACATTCGTTTTTCTGCAAAATACATTCAGTTTCATTCAGTTTTCTGTAAAGAACATTCAGTTTTCTGCAAAGAACATTCAACTTTCTGCAAAGTACATTCAGTTTTCTGCATAGAACTTTCAAGTTTTTGCAGTTTTTTTTTTTTTTTAATTTTTGCATAGAAAATCATAAATTTTTTAGATTTTAACATGGTATTAGAGTTTTGGTGAAGACAAGTCTAAGGAGACCAGAGATTGCCTGAATACACCGCACTTGCTGCCAAAGTTTTCTGATCAAGATGACTTCGTCCTACTTCAAGGTAGAGGAGATGTTGAATGATGCTTCAAATTTTTTTCATGGAAAGCAAGGCTAGATATCACTCTTGAATAACACGAAGTTCTCGAATATGTTGAAGACACAGTAGCTGATCCACTAGAGAATTCAAGGGTTGCTGTCAAATCCAAACATAAAAAGGGTGAAATCAAAGCTAGAAAGACTATCCTTGATTTTCTTTGTGATCATCTCATTACTTATGTTTCTAGCTTGAAGAAAGCTAAAGAAATGTATGACGAATTAATTTGCATGTTTGCAATTAGTAACTTGAACTAGATTATTGCCTTGAAGAATCAACGGAAGGACATCAAAATGAACAGAGGAGAGACAATTCAAGCATACTTCCCGAGAATGACCAAAATCAGTGATCAATTGTCAACAGTTGGTGAAGTTGTTGACAAAGAAATGGTGTTGATTATGCTTGGAGACATTTCTCTTGCTTGGGAGACTTTTATCACCACCGTCAGTAATATCAACACTATTCCCACATTTGATGAGCTTTTGGGAAAGTGTATCCAAGAGGAGGTCAGAATGATCTCGTCATAAAGGATAACCCACTGCATTTCCAGATATGACAAGAGAAAGAAAGGTAATAAAAATAAATCTACTTTCAAATCAAATAAAGAGAATCTAGACATGTCAAAAGTTAGATGCTTTAATTGTCAAAAGCATGGTCACTTTGCTCGTGACTATAAATAAAGAAGAGCACCTAGATTCAAAAACAAATATGATTATAGAAAAGATGCTTATGAAAATCAAAGAAAAGGCCATCCTAAAAAAACAAGAAATTCAAGATATAGAAATAATGCAGTGGGAATACAAAAAAATATTTTATTGTTTCTGCTCTTTCCAGTTCTTTTGCAGATTCATTTGATAGTTGGTTAGTTGACAGTGGTGCTTCCAAACATTTTACTGGTTACAGAGAAAATTCTTTAATTTAGTTGAGAAGGAGACTAATTTAAATGTTATCCTTGGATATAATTTTACTTACCAAGTTAAAGGTTATGTTTTAGTTTCATTTCAGTTAGATGATGGCAAAATCTATTTTTCTGTAAGAAGTTTTGTATGTGTCTGGTTTGAAAAAGAATATTGTATCCATATATGTGCTAGAAAATAAATGAATGAAAGTTGCTTTTATTAATGAAAAAGTTCTAACCTAGCCTTGAACTCAAGTATGAGAGAAACCTTCACTCCTGGATCAAGATGTGAAAGGCTTTGCAAAGTCGAGGGTAAACCCATTCATGCACTGGTCTATGATACCAATCTTTAGTGTGAGCTATGGCACAGAAGATTCACTCGCCTATACTACAAAGCCTTACCTCATGTAAGGAAGATGGTTTCTGGAATGCCTGAGATTAGAATGGATCATGAAGGAGTTTGCCCAGGATGTGCAAATGGAAAGCATACAAAGGGACCATTTCCTTCAAGCAAAACAAAAACTTGTTAGGTACTTCAGCTCATACAATTTTGATTTATGTGGACCTATGCTTGTCACTTCTCTTGGTGGCTACCTGTATTTCGTGATTTTTTTATGATTTTTCTCGCAAGACATGGATATTCATTTCGAAAAAGAAAGGGGAAGCACTTCACATGTTCTAGGATTTCAAGGCTTTGATTGAAAATCAAACTGAAACGTTGATCAAAGCTTTTAGAACTGATATTGGGAGATAGTTCACCTCCAATGATTTTAATGATATTTGCAAATATGCCAGAAGAAAGAAAGCACTGTGCTATACAATCGGCAACAAAATGGTGTGGCTGAGAAGAAGAATAGAACCATTATGGAAGCAGTTAGAGCCATGTTTCATGATTAAAGCTACCAAATTTTCTGTGGGGAGAAGCTGCAAATACTGTTGTTTATGTGCAAAACATAACTCCTCATCAGACCTTCGATAATAAGACTCTTGAAGAAGTCTTCATTGGTAAAAGGCTTGAAGTGATTCATTTGAAAGTCTTTGGCTGTCCTGTGTACTTCCATGTGCCAAAAGAGAAAAGGATCAAGCTGGAAGCTTCAGTTTAGAAAGGTATGTTTGTTGGTTATTGTGATAATTCAAAAGCTTATAGAATTTATGTACTTGGTCAAAGAACTATAGAGTTTAGCAGGGACATAACATTTGATGTAGATGCAACTCTTAGTAAAGCAAGAGACTCTCCTTCTCTTGCCATTGCTGAAAGACACATTGTTAATGAAAAAGAGCCTACATCTGAGTTTGAACTGAAGCCTGAGAATGAGCTTGCTGATAATCCAATGGGTTCCATGGATCCTCTAGATCCTCCTACCAGAAAGATACCCCTATGGCTGCGAAATACCTTGCAAGATGCTGAACAACACGCTGCCCCAAGAGGAACGCTCAAAGAAAGTAAGAAGCGAAGTCGGTTTCAAGGGTATGTTGTTGCTATGAATAACATCATTAAGGAAAATCCATGCACCTTTGAAGAAGCTGTAGAAGAACAATTATGGAAAGATGCCATGATTGAAGAATACGAGTCCATCATCCAAAATGATGTCTGGGAAGTGGTTCCTAGACCTCAAGGTAGATTTGTTGTCACTTCCAAATGGTTGTTTAAGATTAAACATGGTGCAGATGGTAGTATTGAAAAATTTAAGGCTAGATTTATAGTTAAAGGTTTCTCTCAAAAAGAGGGAATATATTACAATGAGATTTTTGCACCTGTAGCTCGATATACTATTATTCGATCTGTTGTTGCTTTCACTGTTAGCCGGGGGTAGACTCTTCACCAATTGGACGTGAAAATTGTTGTCTTGCATGGCTTCCTCATGGAAGAGGTTTTTGTGGAACAACCACAAGGATTTGAAGAGCATGACATGGAAACTCATGTATGTAGACTGAAGAAAGCCTTATATGAGCTTAAGCAACCTCCAAGGCCTTGGTATGCTCGCATTGATAGCTACCTGATATGGTTTCACAAGAAGCAGTGCAAACCCAAACCTTTACTTCAAGACAGTTGAAGGTATACCTTGGATTTTGGTATTGTATGTTGATGATTTATTCTTGATAGGAGAGAACCTCTTATCCTCCAGTGTAAGAGTGAGTTAGCTTCTGAATTTGAAATGAAAGACCTTGCTCTGATGCATTACTTTATGGGTCTAGAGGTTTGGTAAAGACCTGGTGAAATTTATCTTTTTCAAGGAAAATATGTTGTTAAGCTTCTTGAAAGATATGCTAAGGTAGAATGTAAGTCCATGCATACTCATATGGAAATGAACTTTAAGAAATTATGTGGCAAAGCTGCAGGACCTAATCTAGCAAATCCCACAGAGTACAAATAAGTCCATTGGTGCTTTGATGTTTTTGCTAAACACTAGGCCTGACATATGCTTTGCTGTAAACACTTTAAGTCAACATATGATTGATCCCTTTCATGCCCACTGGATTGCTGCAAAACATGTACTCAGATACTTGCATGGAACTATCAATCTTGGATTGAAATACACTGCTAAAAATGTGAGACTTCATGGATATACTGATGCTAATTGGTTGGTAACTTTGCTAATAGAAAGAGCACTTCTGGGTGCTGCGTTAGCTTGGGATCTGTCATGATCTCTTAGATGAGCAGAAAGCAGAAGTCTGTTGCACTGAGTACAGCTGAAGTTGAGTACATTGTTGCTAGCATGGCTAAATGTGAGGCAGAGGCAGTTTGGTTGAGAAAGCTTTTTGGGGAACTATTTGAGCAAGTTCTAGACACAATAGTTATATATTGTGACAATTAGAGTGGGATTCGTCTTGCATAAAATCTTGTGTTTCATGATAAGTCCAAGCATATTGAGATCAAGTATCACTATATCCAGGATACGGTGTAGAGAGTAGTGAGGTTCAATCACATTTCCGTTGATGATCAAATAAATGACATTCCTACCAAGCCTTTACCGAAAGGAAAATTCTTGGTTTTTAGAGAGCAACTTGGACTTATGTACGTGAACCTTCCAGGAAGCAGTCACTGCTGATCGAGAACACTAAGCCACCTTTTCCCCATTTTAGAGCTCACAGGATTAGGGAATGATGTCATAAAGCTCCTGACGATGAGGGACCTCTTGTGTAATGTGTGCCACAAGAGTAGGCCTCAATATGCATTCGACCCACAGTCTGGGATATGGGAATAACCACCTATCTAGCTAATAGGTGTAGTGAGACTGGTTTGCGTGACTTGTAAGTGTTCCACCACTTCACGTTTAATGAAAATTGGTTGTGTTTGATTCTTATCTGTGTGACTTGTTCATGTGATGATCCTTCCCTTTCCAAATTTGTGTCAAGTGGATGGTTCTTCTTTAGATTGCGACTTCATTGTTACAAATGTTACAAAGCAGAGTTAAACTAAGATGAATGAAACAGATTAGAGGAAGTAGAGATCGTTGATGCAAAAAGAAATTGCTCCCTAGCTGAGAGGAAGTGTTAAAGTTTGGCAGCTCAGGGATGAATTTCTCCTAAAAGAAATCATATCTTTTAGTTCTGTTTGAACCACCTATAATAAAATTTCATTTATGACAATTCTAATGTATCTTTCCAAAAATAGTAAGTCACATCTCAATTTGTAAGTGGCTTTTCAAAAATAGAAAGTCATGCCTAAATGATCAAGGATGATATCGACATATAGAATCCACTTTAAAATCAAATCAATCATGATTATACAAGTCAGGAATTAATATTTTTATCTTTATTAGTATTGTTATTATTATGATACTATTATTTGTAAAATAGTCTAAAGTCATTCACCTTTAATGGATTAATAAAAACAAATTCTCTCATGGAATAAGTAAGTTAAATTGTGAATCTCTTAACAAATCAAACCTCTGTCTTGGAATAAAAGAGTAACTCCACACTTAAGAGAATGTAACTCTCTCTCACTAATTCGATGTATGGCAAATTGTACAACTCCTCTTCATTAAGTGCACTTGTAACTTCCTCATTCAATTCAATTTGTAACTCTCACCAAATATTCTCTCATGTCTAAGTGTAACTCGCTCTCTCTCTAATTCAAATTGTAACTTCAAGACAAGTGTACTTCTCTCTATTCTTGGGATGAGTTTCACTTCTTCTCAAGTAACTCATCCCTCATGGAATTCGATTCTCCTATTATTGGCTCAAGACATGAATTCATTTTGCAAATCCTCTCCTTTCTCATCTATTTAAGCAAGAGCAAGTGAGGGTTGAGAGGAGCATGTTCATTGTGAAGGAGGGTAAGTGTTGAGTGTGTGCAAGAGAAGTGTGAGAGCTAGTGAAGAGCAAGAGCAAGGGAAGAGCTGGAGCAAGTGTGAAGGACATGATTTGATTAAGAAAAGGAGGAGATCTTCAAGCAAAGGGCAAGTGCACTTCAACTGCAAGTTGATCAGGCATTGGTGACTTTATTCATTCTCATTCTCTCTCTCTCTCTCTGTACTCTGCTGAACAATTGAAAAAATCTAAGAGATGAAGAATCATTTGGTTTTCCCCCTTGAGGGGTTTTGCCTTGGTCATTGGACCAAAATCTCAGTGTCTCATATTTGTGCTTGGCTGTCTTTATATGATCCATAAGTTTATGTTAAATCTACAATTGCCGGTCTAAAAAGTTTTGAAGAATAAATCTGCATTCTAAGTAATTGTAACAACATTCAATTTCCTGCAAAGTACATTAATTTTTGGGAAAGTACATTCAATTTTTTGTAAAGTACATTTAGTGTTCTACGAAGAACATTCAACTTTCTGCAAAATACATTCAACTTTCTGCAAAGTACATTTAGTTTTCTTCATAGAACTTTCAAGTTTCTACAATGAATTTTCAAATTTCTGCATAGAACTTCATAGAACTTTTAGATTTTAACACTTTCTTCTAGTATTAGGACCATAGATGCTCAACCCTCTTCATTAGGGAGATCATTTGCCACATATGTTACTTCATGCATGCCATGTCATGCCCTAGGATGATTGAATCAATCACCTCGTACTTCCTTGTTGATCTATCTCATTGATGCAACAAATGATATGCAAAGTTCTAGAGTGCACCATACAACATTATGCTAAGATATAGGGTTTCTCCTTAGCCTCCCCCTTTGGGAAGCCAAACGATGTTATCGAGACTGGCTCAGTAGTAGAATTTTGTACATCGGGTACATGTTCTTAGAGTGCTAGAAAGATCAACTCCAAAAGTACTTAGAGTAGAGTAATTGTTGTCTATCAGACTACTCCCAAACCCAAAGGAGCAACCAAAGATCCATTCAGAGTTTCCTTCTTTAAGCTCAAATGCTAGGAGTATCACTTGCCCGTACATTCCCCCCTCGGAATCCATACAGTTAGACACCTCGATGGTTCCAGAGGACTTTGGCAGTGAGCCAGTGCCCTATTTGCCCCCCACCCTCGACCATGAAACTCATGAGACCTTGACATCTTTGGCCTCATTGTCATTCACTTTATCACTTGATATGTTCTTGAGTTGTCCACAAACTCACTTAGTATTTTGTAACACCGTACCTTTGTCATGGTTTTATACACTTATACATATGTTTTGATGTTATACCTTATGTAGGTTTCTTTCTTTATGTTATTTTATGCATTTCTAGGAGTTGTGCTTGCACTCCTACATTGTAATCATACTGGTTGTACTTTTTAGTCCTATTGACCTACTTTTGTGGTCATTCGTTGAACATTACTACAATTCACTTATCTTAGTGCGCCCATGAGTCGCGTGCTCAGAATTAGTCACTGATTTCACAATAGATTTTGGTGTTGCTCCTTAGGCATTATACTTGTCCATCATGGCATCTTGCTTTACTTGCTTCTTCATAGGTGGGAGGTTTTATCATAAGAATAAAGGTCATTATGCAACATGAGTTGGAAACTTTTAGGGGATACTCACTCAAAATATGGACTTTGGTGCTCCCGCTTGATCTTGTGCATACTATACCGTTCGAGGAAGACCCCCCACATTTTGGGGAATAGGAAAGGGGACAATATGGTGCTGGACATAGAGGACCTCCCCTTCCCCAATATAGAAAATTATAGAACATATAAAAAAATAGTAATTTAACTTTAATGAATCATGATTAATCACATATGCAACTTTCATTAACAACTTGAAATTCAAATAGACGAATTCAATACACCCATACATCATACCATAATACGTTGATGTATCATCATTGAACATGATCTAAAAGATTCATGTGAAATACTTTTATATTCTTTATACATGGTGTGAAAAAATCTTTGTAACTCTTTATAGGACATGTCACAATTTTGATAGTGACATGGTAGATAAGATAATTTTCTCAATGTCCAACAAACGACCATGAAAAAGGTCAACAAGACTAGAGAGTTCAACTAATGGCCAATAGACTAGGGGAGTGTCTAGAAAACTCAAGATGGTAATATTTTTTGTTTTTTTGTGGGTTGGTGGGGTTGGTTGCCCCATATGGATGTCTAGATGTCTCTTGTGTAATTAGAATTTAGGATATGGCTTGGCATCCCATTTAAAAGGGGATGTCTCAAGTGAATTCCTAAGCAACAATTTTAACAATGGGATTCTTGGGGATGGCCCCATTGGGGATGTTTTGAAAATGTTAATCTTTACATACAAAAGTATAGATAGGAGTATACATAAGAAAAATAGAGAATGGATTGTGTTATCACTCAAAGAAAACCTTGGCTGTGTACTATGATAACTAACTGACAGAAGATATCAAATATTTAACCCTTCCATCATTAAAACTAAACCCACATACCTCTTTCGCTGTGGAAATGATCCTTTCAACACGTGATTTCTCCTTTTCGGATCTAACAGAGCGTGTTCAAACAATGATTACCTTTTCGCTGACGTGGAACATGTAAGTGTAATTCAAAACAACGATTTGAATTTCATTGTTTTGGCGCTGATACCCTGGTTACCCGCAAAAAATATTTTGTCCACAGTTTTGAACACCTGATAACGCTGACACTCTCATTGTCAACATATTTTTTAAATTTTTTCAAGAGCGCTGATAGACCCATCATCAACGTTGTTCCTTGTTTATTACAAATTTTTCGCTGTTACCGCAATTGTCAACATTTAAAATTTTCAAACTTAATCAAATGTCGCTGCTACTACTAAGCCTGAATCCATTGCCCAACCAAACTCCTTTTTTCAAAACCCCTCACTCTACATATGATATAGCCATCGAGCTCATGAAATAACCAGTCAGTTTTGGCTGAGTTATAGAAGGGATCCCCCTTCGAATTGAAAGGGCTAACTTTTAGTACAAAAGATTTGTTAGAGGTTACCTTGGAGTTTTTCCGGCAGCCAGGGTTTTCTCTAAGTGATAACAAATTGATGCATCTATTGAGTGATGCATTATCTCCTTACATCATATGAGAGAAGGGAAGTAGTTATGTAATACCTGAATGCCTAATCTTTAAATGACTACATTAATTCACTCATAATTGCATTACTTTATTATTAAGACTTAATTAGTGCACTCAAAGTTCTCTTTATGACCACTATATGTGATGCCCTCCCATATTGGTCATTTACATTAGATTTGCTTGTTCAAATACGTGAAACAAAAACTTTGGACAAGCATGATGTTTTTAGGCCACTTTAAACTAAGGTCTCCATTAAACAATTTGAAGTGAACTCACTTGTTGGATGAGAACCAATTTTGACTGAATTTGACAATAAAACTTCGTTTGTTCACTAAACTCGCCGCTTCTGTATCTTGGTGGTTTGTCATAGCAAAGTTTTGTGTTGCTTCTTTCAGGAAGCGTCACCTTGTTTCGGGCTTCAACTTCACCTCCTTTGGGGGCCTTCCTCTCTTCATGAAACTCAATAGATAAATCATAACTAATATGTCTCTTACATTATCATTTCTCTAGGTTCTCTCATGTACCAAAGAACTTATATTTTTGCTCCTGTTGTCAACATTAAAACAACTACTATTACTAAAGACCACATCCAAGTGGGGCATATGTTTCATAATCCAACTAAGGGCAACTAAATGTTTATGCAAGATTAGGAATACAATAAACATTCATAATAGCAATATCTTTCCTCTCATTGAAAGTTGCACACTTCCTTTGCCTCAAGATAATGGAATCAATGGTGGAATGCTTGTCAGGGAAATCAACATGCCAATTTTTATTAAGTGTTGTTATGCACATAAATCAATGACAATATGTTTTGGTCCTAATAACTCCTTTATTCGACTATATTAGCATGTTTCTTCTCACATGGATCTTTTGAAGAAGGATTATGGTGTCAAAATTTCATTACATGTTTGGCAGATGTCGCTATCTCAAGCCCTAGAAAGTTGGAAACTCAAAAAACATTCAAATCTGTTGTTTGTATACTTGATCTACAAACACAACTAACTAAAAATAGGAACAATAACTCTCTCACACACACACTCACTGAATATGAATAACTCAACCATATGGCCTTATTTATGTATGCGGTGTTGTGGTCAAAATAGACTAAATCGACCTAAAAATAGCTAAGGGAAAAGTGATTAGATCTGCATAAATATTTTCCTAGATTAGAATTCCCTCAAGGTGTGAAGCATGCATGAATGCAAATAGTAGTCTCCTATAGATTTGCGCCCTAAGGAATCTTTGCTAAGTACTAACAACATATGTTAACATTTTGCATAACTACACATGCACTTCATTGGATCTTTATCTTGATTGGTTATCTTAGGAGGTACTCCTACAAGCCTTTGGTGCTAGGTTTGTGAGGAGAAAACCCACAAAAAGATGAGTTTGTGGGCAAAATACCCAATTTTGGGGTTTTCAACCCAAAGGTGTGGGCTTGGAATCGAAGGAAACTAATAGTATATTCTAATTTGTGTAGTGGGGTCCCTTGAAGGATAAAGAGGGCTTCTCAGTCACCTATTAGAGAGATATAAATATGGAGCCAAAGGAGAGGCTAGTCACAAGGTGGAAGGACTCACTTGTGCAAGGAGGTCTGCCTTAGAAAGAACTACAACCTAGAGAAGGAAGCCAAGTTTGGAGGTCTATTCAAGGACGTGTCTATTCTAAGAGAGGCCGAGTCAAGCAGTTTAACTGTAGGAAGGAGGCTGAGTGTCTTGAAGGTTTGTTGAAGCATGGATAAGGGCTATTCTGAGTTCTGTTGATGGGTTGTAGCCTAGTTAGGGATGTTCGCATATTTGTGGTAGGTCACTCTTACAGGACCGAGGAGGGTAACGAGCCACAACTTAGTAAGGCATTTGCTGTGGATTATTGGGGGAATATAGGGCTAAAAGGGAGGTTGAAAGCTGGAACAATGAGGCTGCAAGTCTGCTGACCTGTGAAAAGAAACCGAGAGGTCTAGGTGGCCTAGTCAGGGAACAGGCCGAGGCTGTTGACAATAAGTAAATGGCCCCTAAAGAGGGCTAACCAACAATAGATCGAGGGCTGAAGGGGGAGAGGTTGATTGAGGCGTTTAAGGACTAACAAAAGAGGACAACAAATAGTCTATGGGTTGAAGGGATAAGCCCAGACTTAAGAAGCTGTTAGTGGAGCTGTCAAGTGGGCAGAGCCTAAAGGAGTTCGCTGTGTAGTTTGAGGAGGGAAAGGAGTACACTGTGTGTTGCAACGAACAACTGATGAATTTGGTGGCAAAGGACAATCAAGATCAAGGATAGATGAGGGATAAAAGGGCTTAGCCTCAACCCAAGTATTTTGTATTATTTTGGCATTATATTAGGGTTTGTAAAAGGCCATGTTCCATAGTATGGGAACCCTAAGGTTTTCCTATTGAAGGACTAATAAGGAAAGTGTTTTGGACCATAAAATACTATGTACTGTTATTGATCTCATTGTTGTTATGTTCAGTTGTGCAACATTATTTTTGGTTGGGATATCTAGTGTGTTTGTGTTCTTAGCTAGGGCATAGACCAAACATAGGGTGTATGGAAATTCCAACATTGATTTCATGGTTGAAGAAATGTACCTGCAAAACAAATTTCATAAAGTGTAGTGATAGAGGTGAAAATCAAGAAAGAAGAGAATAAATTAATCAACTCAATCAATTCACAAGAGAACATTTTTTGCAAAATGGTTTCTTTGTATATTGGCATCAAATGATCTCATAGACAACAACCTCAAATGGGAGGAGGAGCTAGCTTTTTATAATATTTTTTTTTCTAATGGCTATGACAAAATAATGTTTTTTTCTTACAATGTTTTGCCCAGCTAAGTGGGTTGAATTGCCTCATAACCATCAACAGAGTCCAACGATCCATATGGAAAAGGTTCGAAAGTCAAAATCATGAAGAATAATGCTCATCTCTCCTCTAACGTTCACTTGGAAGCCACCAACATTCCACTTGTACAATTCGACTTGCCTTGGAAATTGAGTTGATTATCCTTGATAATTTGCTCCACTTGAGAGGACTAACAACTTGACTTGCAACGACTGCTTTTTTATCCACAATGCTATCTTCTTAGAAATAGGAACCTTGAATAGCTAGCTTGACCTTTTTAACAACTATTTTCTCTTTGATTTGACCTTTTTCATGCATTAATAAGTTGAATTACTCCACCTCGTCCGTATCTCCAATACCCTAGCCTAGTTAGCCAAGTTTTCCATGCGTTCTTTCTCCTTTTGCCAACTAATGCCACATCATATGCTTAGTCAACTCAAAAAGCCCAAGGCATTGCCACATTAGCATGGTTAAACCCCCTAATCATGGTCAAATTTGGGATCTCCAATGGGTTTTTTTCATCTTACAGAGTAGATAACTTTGGAATTAACGCATGCCCAAAATATTGCAATGCTCCACCCATTTTGCCCTTGGAAAGTTGCACACCCCTATTGATTGGCTTTGACCAACCATATCTTGAGAATTCTTCATCTAAATGGAAAAATTACACGTGGCATGTCATCATCTCACTCAACTTTGCAATCTGTCACCTTGTTGACTTTTTGACTTTCAGGACCACATTGCATTAGGAAACGTGGAGTGCCTTGTGAAGCATGAAAATGTGACTGACTGCGAGATTGCCATGCTTGAGAAACGTTCGAGGGATACAACACCAAAGACAAGGCCACCTACATACTCTATAGACTCATAACCATGTGAAAATACATAGGTGCACTCGACGTGGGTCGGATTGGCCCCTACACTAGTGATCACCTCTACATAACCAAGGCTCCCATAAGAACACTCATATAAGCCCATCCAAGGGCCTCCATTCATATTGGGACGAAAGGAACCTGAGATGAATTGGAGGGGACTGGCCATGGTTCAACTAAAAATAGTCTAACTAAATATGATACAAGGTCTAGGATGCGTATCGGGCCTCACATGGTTGTTACATGGATCTTGACTTGTGACCTCAGCTTTACAATGGTGTTTAAAACTTTAAATTGCTACAATAGATATATAGGTACCCTGATTGAAATAGGGGTAATGCTACCCTAGTAGAAGACATGGAATTGGGGTTAACGTCTTGCATTATTTTGGAACCTTGTTCTTGTGGGATGCAAGGCTAGGGAAAAATCATGGAGATATAAGCTTGATGAGCCTTGAGTGTGGTGTGATGCCTTGTTTTGAAGACTTGGTTTTTGTAGTCTTGATTTGTGTTGATGCAAGAGTTGAAGACCTAGGATTTGAGTACTCTTGTGTGGATTCAAGAGTTGAAGACCCAGGGTTTGAGAACTCAAACCCTAGGATGGATGTGTAGTTTTGGAGGCTAGTCCTAGAGTTTTCTTACAATATACTTGTCTAATGCAACATGGCTAGGGTTTGCAAACTCTAAGGAAGACAATAGTGTTAGTGTGGGTGATATGATATGATCATATATTAAATACTGATGTAGAGTTGATTAGCCATTAGTGAATTGAATGAAAACTGAAAGCATGGAAAACGAGGAAAACTGCTGGAGCAGAACACTTTACGACAGTTGATAAACTATAAGAAATATGCAAAACAGAAGTGTAAACAGCGAAAACACAGATATACCAGACAACAATATTGATTATGGAGTTCGTCCCTAATGGACTACGTCTCCGGGTTCGCTTTCAAGATGGGTGACCGTTTTATTAGGAATGAGAAGAAGAAGTGGATTACATAGTGATTTAGTCAGACTGAACTTGCACACAGGCAATTCTGACCTCTGTCATTAGATAGCTCTCTGAACCAGCTTTCCAACGCCGTTTACGGTTTCCAAATCCGACTCCCAATGCTCCCAAAACTCAGAAAACAAAATTCGCCTCTAACCTCCAGAACCTGCATACAAAAACTGAAAAAATCCTCCTTGTCTTCAATGAACAAAACTGCCTTTATAGGCCTGCAAATGCATGGAAACTACCTTTGACTGATTTAGGCATGTATATGCTGACTTCTGGGTTGATTTAGGGTTTGATTAGCCACCTCAGGGCTTACTTTAGGCATTCAAATTAATACAAAACCAATTTTACAATCAAAAACCCAAAATACATAGTTTTGGCCTGAAACTGTTAGCTGTTAGCTAACCGGGCGGAGGCTCTTGACAGTGCATGTGAGCGATGCTATATAACCCGCGGTTATCTCGGTGGCTTATTCTCTGGCAGTTCCGGTTTGGCGGTGGCGGTGACTGTTACATGTGATAACTCCGCTGTCACGGTTGACTCCCCGCGCGGTTCGGCTGCAGTTAGCGCTAACCTCCGCCGCTATCCCCACAACATTCACATGGTTCTCCGCTGTGGTTTAGTCCAACGGTTAGGACTGTTAACTCCGACGGTCATTTAACATGCGTTCACATGCCTTTACAGTCCCGCTTCGGTCTATAACCCACGCAATTTAGGACTGTGGTATGAATTGGATTGTTTTATAATGTTTTAACATTGTTTTATGTTTGAAAATAGGCCGAGAGGTGTATGAAAGGAGTTTAGGGTTTTCAATGTAGTTTAGAACTTAGGTAATGTATTAGGACTTAATACATGGTTTAGGATTTTGGCAAATGTAGCTTAGGTTAATGTATTTTGAATACATAGGAATAGCTTAGGGTTTGGTAATGGATTTTGATGTAGGTTTAGGCATGATGCATTAGATTTGGATGTGTAGAATAGGATTTAGGGCTTAGATTTAGGGTAAGAGTATATTAGTGATTCTTAGGGGAAACAAAGAAAAAATAGGATAGCTTAGGAGTTAGGGTTGAGGTCTAGGCGTAGGTTTAGGAGTTTCATTTAACTGTTCAAGACCCATGTCGATTTTGCACAGCGACATCGGCGAAACTGAAGCCTTTACCGGACGATCGACCTTGGTACATCCTTGTGGTCTTCGTGCAACATTCGTCAACATTACACGACGACGACCATCACATCTTTGAAACTAACACTGGTGGTGACGATGACAAGACTATGTCGTCAACTAGGTACTTCAACTCGAACCCTTTTACACAATCAACTATATCAACCATAAATCCTGCAAAGTCGAATTACAAAACACATGTCGTCGACCAAACCCTGGCGGAATTGTCGATGACATAAGTCGACAGCCAGGTACAACATCACATCAACTGAATGCCATGAAACCATAACATTACCTGAACCTGATCATAACCAACACTGTCGATCTGTCGAAGCTGAACTGAAGCGATGACGACACTGAACAACACTGAACGACACCCATGAATACTGATAACGACACTTTGAACACGTGCAATTGTATTGATGGATCCTCCTAGATCATTCCTCTCCACTTGAAAGCTTTTGGACCACAAAAGTTTGACTAATTAAATAGTCGATGAGGGTAGAATTCCCTCTCTTTCCATATTGACCTGACGATGTACCAATGCATTTGATCAATCACTTGCATGTGGTGACCCTGATGATGCTGACCATGATACATTTTGATTCGGTGACCTGTTTCTTCCATCTGTAGTATGGCCAACTTACGATGATGGGCAAACAACCTGTTATCAACATGGCAATTGAATTCTTTCCACGAATAATCATGAGTTAGTGATTCAGAAACATCTTTGAAAATAGTATTTGTAGAACTTTGTTCAATACATCTGATGGGTATTAACAATCTACTTTCCGAATCACTGAAATATTCAAAGACTCCTTTGATTTTGATTTCATCTCAATTACTTGACTTGATTTACTTTCTTGTGGACTGATTACTAAGTGAACTTGCTGCCCATAACTCATCAACTGTGATGAAAACACTGTTGCAACTTAGTTTGATTCTGAAAGTATCTAAGTAATTGTTGATTTACTTGAATCACTATGTCTATTAACTGATATTTCCATTGACTAACACTTTCATTTAATGCATTAGTTTTCAAACCATGGTAAGGAAACTTTAGATCTGCCTTTGAAAATGCTTTGTCATGAAAACTTATAGACTCCCTTTCCACTTGAAGAGAGGTTTCATTACTTCTAAAAGCATGAAATGATGATGCAATACTAAAGAAATGCGACACTGATTTTCCACAATACTGACCTGCACCCCTGAAACTGAAATTAAACATACCATCTAAAACAAGTCTCTAATTAGACTCACATGTACCATTCCCTGCAATACATTGCTGATAATGATGGCTTCTATAAGTCAGTTGAATGAATGAATTGAGATTCATTCTGTCTTTAAGAAGATGTTCGTAGGACATTAAATGTATCTCATGTTGCTTATCCTGTTCATGAATAAGACTTCTTGGAAAAGAATTAACCACCTTAACCAATTGATCTATAAACTGAATCTCTCATCTTGAACAATCAACCTGATGTTGTTCCTTAATAACCATGAGTACATATTTACTTGAGCTTATAAACTGCTTAACTTGATTTGAAACAATTAAATCCAAGTTTGATTTGACTTTATGGGCCCTAACAATAAATTCGACCCCTTCTTTCTTTAGGTGATATTTATGTTCTCTTCTGTAAAAGACTGCATCTCTATCATAAAGATAAGGACTCCCTAAGGCAACTCCACAAATGTCTATTGGGACCACATCTATTT
Source organism: Pinus taeda (assembly GCA_000404065.3). Taxonomy (NCBI): domain Eukaryota; kingdom Viridiplantae; phylum Streptophyta; class Pinopsida; order Pinales; family Pinaceae; genus Pinus; species Pinus taeda. The sequence continues at coordinate 65,664 of APFE030168676.1, forward strand.
CCACTTCATCAATGTACTTAGATGTAATTGCAAATGTTAACCGACACTGCTTTTTGACATGTATGTGAGTTGATTTATTAATCCAACCTAATGGGTATGGTCTTGGATGATTATGTGTTTCCAATCCCAATTGATTAACTATATGTTCAGATATTAAATTTGCTTGTGACCCACTGTCAAACATTGTGTCAATCTTTGTATGCTTAGAAGTTATCCTTATGTGGAAGAGTTCAACTCGTTTATCCTCATGTGGAGGATTTATGTTTGAAGAAGATACATTATTTTTCGAACTTGAACCAATATCAAAAGTTTTACCTGTTGTAACCATGGCAGTGATTTTCCATTCATCACCTGAATCTGAATCGAGGTCTTGCTGGAATGCTGCAATGGCCTTATTTTCATCCTTCGCCTTAAGGAACTTTTTGGGCTTAAGTTTTGGATGAAGTTTCCAGCATTTCGATTCATCATGACCGATTCTCTGGCAATGAGAACAAGTAGGTCTTTCCTTATGAATGATTGCTGATTTCTTTCTCTTCGAAATGTTCCCCTTATTGTCTCTGGATTCTCTGTTTTCCATCTCTTTGGATGATTGCGATGACAACTTGAATGGTCTGCCACTTGATTCAATATGGATGGCCTGAACACACACCTTGTCAAAATCATCAGGATTAAACATTAATAAAGTATGCTGCAAATATGAATGTAAACTGCCGATGTATTTTAACAAAGTTTCATGAAATACCAAGCGCCAATGCTTTCTTCCTGAACTCCTGAGTAACTCTTGAACACTCTGCCCTTTACCTTGCCTTAGATGTTGCCAATCAATAACAACTTGCTGCACATATCCTAAAGGATAGAATTGTTTTCTAAGAGCTTTAAAAAACTTAGACCATGAAGAGATAACTTTTCTTGTTTGCTTTACATCTAATTGAGTTTTGCTTTCCCACCAGATTAAAGTTGTTCCCTTCATTCTAAGTGTAGCTAACTGAATTTTATTTTTATCTTTAGAAATGTTCTGAATACGACAATACACTTCTAACCGCTTTATCCAGTGATCTAACTTTTCAGGATTCATTTCACCATCTTAAACAGGTAACTCAAATTTAACATCAAGTTTCAAAAGAGATGACTTCTTAGGTTTCTTATCCGTTTCAGATTTTGCACTGGAAGAAGAAGAAGAAGAGGATGATGATGGAGATGATGGAGGTGAAGGAGGTTTATCATCCTTCCCTTTACCTTTGTCCTTCTTTGATGCCTTCGAAGAATGCATCCCTCGCCTTCTTGTCTTCGTACAATTCTTCCAACATTTGTTGCATAATTAAGAACGCCTGTTGAAACTATTCCTCACTCATCTTAGTCTCAATGTTTTCACCTGTATCAGGTCATGACATGGTCGATTTCCGAACGGCTCGTCTCTTTCCAATCTCTGGATCGATTTGCTCAAGGATTCATTCTCCTCGTTGCGACTTAGCCCTGGTTAACATTCAATGGCAACTCTACAAACGAAAACATGCTCTGATACCAAATTATATGATCTGATATGATCATATATTAAATATTGATGTAGAGTTGATTAGCCATTAGTGAATTGAATGAAAACTGAAGGCACGGAAAACGAGGAAAATTGCTGGAGCATAACACTTTACGACAGCTGATAAACCATAAGAAAGATGCAAAACAGAAGTGTAAATAGTGAAAACACAGGTATACTAGACAATGATATTGATTACGGAGTTCGTCCCTGATGGACTATGTCTCCGGGTCGCTTTCAAGATGGGTGATCGTTTTATTAGGAATGAGAAAAAGTAGATTACACAGTGATTAGTTAGACTGAACTTGCACACAAGCAATTCTGACCTTTGTCATCAAATAGCTCTCTGAACCAGCTTTCCAACGCCGCTTACGGTTTCCAAATCCGACTCCTGATGCTCCCAAAACTCAAGAAAAAAAAATTCGCCTCTAACCTCCAGAACCTGCATACAAAAACTAAAAAACTCCTTGTCTTCAATGAAAAAAATTGCTTTTATATGCCTGCAAATGCATTGAAACTACCTTTGACTGATTTAGGCATGTATAAGCTGACTTCTGGGTTGATTTAGGGTTTGGTTAGCCACCTCAGGGCTTAGTTTAGGCATTCAAATTAATACAAAACCAATTTTACAATCAAAAACCCAAAATACATAGTTTTGGCCCGAAACTATTCGCTGTTAGCTAACTAGGCGGAGGCGCTTGATAGCGCATGTGAGTGATGCTATAAGCCGCGGTTACCCCGGTGGCTTATTCTCCAACGGTTCCAGTTTGGCGGTGGCGGTGACTGTTACATGTGATAACTTCGCTGTCACGTTGACTCCCCGCGCGGTTAGGCTGTGGTTAGCGCTAACCTCCGCTGCTATCCCCACAACATTCACATGGTTCTCCGCTGCGGTTTAGTCCAGCGGTTAGGATTGTTAACTTCGATGGTCATTTAACATGCGTTCACATGCCTTTACAGTCCCGCTTTGGTCTATAACATGCACGGTTTAGGACTGTGGTATGAATTTTATTGTTTTATAATGTTTTAACATTTTTTTATGTTTGAAAATAGGCCGAGAGGTGTATGAAAGGAGTTTAGGGTTTTCAATGTAGTTTATAACTTAGGTAATGTATTAGGACTTAATACATGGTTTAGGATTTTGGCAAATGTAGCTTAGGTTAATGTATTTTGAATACATAGGAATAGCTTAGGGTTTGGTAATGGATTTTGATATAGTTTTAGGCATGATACGTTAGATTTGGATGTGTAGAATAGGATTTAGGGCTTAGATTTAGGGTAAGAGTGTATTAGTGATTCTTAGGGTAAACAAAGAAAAAATAGGATAGCTTAGGAGTTAGGGTTGAGGTCTAGGCGTAGGTTTAGGAGTTTCATTTAACTGTTTAAGACCCATGTCGACTCTGCACAGCGACATCGGCGACATTGAAGCCTTTACCGGACGATCGACCCTGGTACATCCTTGTGGTCTTCGTGCGACATTCGTCAACATTGCACGATGACTACCATCACATCTTTGAAACTGACACTGGTGGTGACGACGACAAGACTATGTCGTCAACCAGGTACTTTAACTCTAATCCTTTTACACAATCAACTATATCAACCATAAATCTTGCAAAGTCGAATGACAAAACACATGTTGTCGACCAAACCCTGGCGGAACTGTCGATGACATAAGTCGACAGCCAGACACAACATCACATCAATTGAACGCGATGAAACCATAACGTTACGTGAACCTGATCATAACCAACACTGTCGATCTGTCGAAGCTGAATTGAAGCGACGACGACACTGAACAACACTGAACGACACCCATGAATACTGATGACGACACTTTGAACACATGTGCAATTGGATCGACGGATCCCCTTGGATCAGTGGGGTGCTTGTGTGCAACAAGCTTGTTGAAGCCAAGGAGGATTTTCCAATTTTGATGCTAGCTTGTTGTGGATCTTTCGCAGTGGCTAGTTTTTTCATGGTTTATCCTAGCTAGGATTTGGGGAGCTAGAGATTGTACCAGATTTGTGATAAAGCTCTTGTATGTACATGTACTTCTTTTCCTCTATATCTATATATGAAGCTTCCGGCTGTCCAAAATTTTATAATTGCAGATTTGATTTTCATCTTGCACTGTCTTCTTAATTGGTAATTTCCAACTTTGTTCATGCTAACTTGACATAGCATATAGCTGAAAATTTCCAACTTTGTTCAGCCTGAAATTGTTAAGCTATTTGACATATAACTTGAAGTTATATGAGCATATTTTCTTTTGTAACGGAGTGATTTTTAGATATGATATATATATGGAAAAGTGTGCCCTAAGGGATGAAACTTGTTTGCATTTGTTTGGTATATTTTCTTTCGGGCTGCCTCCTGTGTTGGTTTAAGTGAAGAGAAATATTTCCAGCTGTGTACTGCTGTAAATTAATATTACAGATCAGCTCTTTGGCTGAAAGTAGATCCATGAAGCCTCCAGTAGAAGAAGTGAAATTTCAGATTTGCATTAATTGCCCTGGATCGAAAATTTCAACAAGTATGTCTAAGTTGTAATTATGAAAGAGGAAATTTCAATGTCTAAGTTGTAATTATGAAAGTGGACATTTCAATTCAAACGAGCATACTCAGGGATATCCTCAAGGCATTCATCTGTCCCTGAAAATGCAGGGAGTGCATTCCAAACCCCCCTAGAATTATAGCTTTCAGTAGTAAACCTAAGGGCACCCTTTACACATTATGTAGGATTAACATAACATGCAAAAGGATTACATAAACATCAGAATTACATCGATATATGGTTAGTTGATCTTGCATAGCTATGTTCTTCACTGTTCAGCTATTTATAGCTTTCTTTGAGCTTTTGTGCATAGTCTAATGATAGTGTACCATTGTATTGAATGTTTATCCTAGTTGATTAATTTGGCATGGGCGTAAATAAGATAGTGATGGAATATAATTTTTTAAGGAAGTTAAAAGAAAGTTTACTCCCACCCTGATAGAATTTAGATAAATTAAGTCTTTCTGCTGTTTCATTATTGTTTGAGAAGTGTTGTTAGCTTTGTATGAAACATGCATCAAGTCTATTTGCTAAACAGATTGGTATTATTTTGTACTATAATGTCTTATGCTTCTTGCTGTCAGTTCTCCAGGCATTTCTTTGACTCTGCTTTGCTTCTATGCTTAGCAATGCTGATCTCTTTCTTTTATGTGTAACAAATGACCTATTGTGTTGCTTTAAACATTCTTATTTCTTAAGGCATGTGCTTGATAAAGAGCTTGTTTTTAAATTTGTCTTTTCATTTGTATAAATGTTTCATGTTTAAAACTAATTATTGTCTGTTTATGCACATTTCAAACTATCAGGAAATAATTCGAGCACCATGACATGAAATTCTGGTAAAATAATTGTTTGAATTTCTGCTAATATGTTGAAGTTGGAAATGCAGATTCGTGAGTATCATAGACGCCATCCTATTGCACGTGTTGTTGAATCTGAAGATCCTGAAGAATTGTTGAAGGAGGAGCCACGCGTGGAGTTTAGTGGAGAGGTGTCTTCCTTGCTGCATTTTCTTCATTTCCTTTTTGAGTTTACTATGCTTGCTTGTCAAGCAATATTTTATCAACCTAGTTACCAGATGATGAAACACCACAGGTGGAATATGTCATCAAGCCAATGCTAAGTTGGGCAACTCTTTTTTAGTGATTCAAGATTGTAACTTTTTGGAAACGTTTTTAAGGTGTGTAGGAATTGCAACTTTTTAGCATTTAGTTATGAACGCAAGACGGGTATTCTGCTTCTTCATTAATTGTAGAAGTTGACCAAATGATATATGTGATTTTTATAACGCTGGTCCAGAGTGGAATCCACTGTGACAGTGAGACAATACATCATCTGGGATCTTTAGGATTCCTGTCAGATGATTTACATGTGCAAGGTTCTTATAGAAGATTAAGCAAGACATGCAAGAATTGCCATTCCATGTCTGATGCTTCAAGTGATTGAGGGGTTGAAGATGTCAGAAAAAATTCCTCTGAATTGCTTTTGAAGATGGAAATTGGGTAGGAATATTTGTTATCATTGGTTTGAATGTTTAACTATGCATGATTATGGCTAGCTTATTCATAGGCAAAAGGAAATTGTTAAAGTGTTGCTTTAGTAGGCCTAGACTCGAGTACTATAGTTACATTCCAAAACAATAGAGACAACATATGCAAAATTTGTACTAGACTTGAGTACTATAGTTACTATAGGGGTACTTTGGACTATAGTTACATTCCAAACCAATAAAGACAAAATATGCAAAGTTTGCTCATCTACGTACCATGTAAAGGTGAATATATCAAAATGGCACTGAGTGCAATACATATGAGCAACAAAATAAATAATCAATGAGGCTCTAAATGGCCTCTAGAGTCCAAAAACAATGCTACAAGCTATCAGGTCACTAGCCTACTACAAGTCTACATATCAGTGGTCAACATGATCAAATTCATCACCACTACTAGACATGGGATCATCAACAGGAGCTATATAAAAATCATCTGGCTCAGAGTATGAGGACTCAGATTCCTCTGCAACCTCAGCAGCAGCAGCAGCAGCAGCAAACTAGACATCAAAACTACAAACTATTTATCAACATGATCGCTCATCAAACTCATCATTGATTCAACACTAATAGAAATGGGATTATCAACAAGAGCTGCATAAACATCATCTAGCTCAAAGTCTTCAGACTTGGATTGCTCAACCTTATAGTATGGTAGAAATCGAAAATTTTTAACATGCCTAAGCAATGATTTTGGTTTGATTGAAGGGTTCATCTCCTCAACTTATAATATGGTAGAAAAAGCCTAGCATACCAAACCAATTATTTCCTTTGAGTGAAGATTACATTTTTGTTAAGGCCATGGTAAAAGAGTTCAACAATCAATACTACCAACATCAATAAAGTTCAACAATTAATGCCACCACCAACATCATGATATTTAAAGGGCTTCATGCTCTTGATCAAATGGCAATCTCATGCCTCAAACATGACAAAATGAAATGGAAACATTGCAATTCCCCAAATCTTGGAATTCTGAAAACCATTATATCTGCTGGATTTTGTGTGAGATCTAAAATTCTAGTTTCTCCATATAAAATGCAATGAGGTCGAAACCGCTCTCGAACATCTAGAGTCATTTCATGGTAATGCTAAAAATTTAAGTAAAAGGAAATGTCACGTTTACTTTAAGATTTTAACATCACCATTGATTACCAACATTGCTAGGGTTGAGTTAGGCTTTTGGGGAGGGTTGGTTTTATGGCCAAAGGGGTTTGTTTTGGAAGGAAAAACACCAAGGGTTTCCTCCAAAACCACTTGAAAAATTGCCATCAGTTGTCCCGGACTCCCTAAACCATGTTGGTAATGAACCAACCGGTTTATGACTGGTTTGATGCCAAACCTAGGTCTGCAAGGGCATGAACTGGGTTTATTGGTCGGTTTGGTAACTAAGGCTAATGAATTGACAAGCTTGATCGGTTAGCGGTTTGACTCGGTCAATTTTGAATCTATGAGCTTATGCTACACATGAGTGGTTGTGGAGTTCTTGGTTGTGATGATCATTGGCTCCAAAGGAACCATACATATTATGGAGTTTATAGTTATGAAGATTGTCGGCTCCAAAGGAACCATCACACCTAAAGGAGGGGGGTACAAGTGCTTCATTTGCAAGAAGCTGTCACTGAATTATAGACCCTACTCTCAGAGATTATGTTTTTCAATACTTGAACTTAAGCACAAAAAGGAAGCAAACAACATATATGGTTGTGTTGAGAAATCTAGGGCATCAAGTATTTTGTGAGTGCTTTTTACAACTTTAGATTATGATCTTCTTTTACTTAAGTTATTAGTGTTCTTCATCAAACAACTACCAATGCATGAACATAAATCGACAAGACACACAAAATGCAGGCTATGATCCAAGGCCAAAACCTCTCTCCTTAAGAGGAAAACCGACACAAATTCTTTCACCTTCTCATTTGCTCTCTTGGTTCCTTCTACTTCAGATTTTGCACCACATGAGATCACTGTGGTCATGTGATGACACCGAATTGAGGTCACTATAATGGTACTGAATTCTATGGTCACTAAGTTTATCAAGGATACTGAACCTCTCCTTCAACAGTAGCACTGAATCTTGAAGTCACACCACTGAACCATAGTCACTGTTCTTTGAGGTAGCACCGAGACCTTCTTCATGTAATTGCACTGAGAGATCTTGTCACACACTTGTGACCTCCCTATGGTGGCACCGAATTCTCTTTCCTATGAGACAGAGATTACATTGAGATCCTTACTGTGATATAGCACCGAGACAGTGAGGGGATGTCACTATGGTATCACCGGATCTTTTGACTGTGATATAGCATCGAGATTTCACATCTAAGATAGCACTAAACCAAAATTTTATAATACCGAAACTGAGCTTATCTTTGTACCCTTATTTGAGCTCCTTGCCTCAACTGTCAAACGAACTTGTCTCTGTAGTAGATACATGAATTTCAGTGAGATCCGAACTTACTTTTGTGGAATAGGCTGAGCTGCCTATTTATAGTAGTCTGCCCATTAATATTCGCCGACATGATCGTATGAAGGGTTGTGTCTCCAAATTAGGTGAGGCAACATGAGTTTCCTACTTCATCTTGACGCCGACTTGTAAAAGAGTAACTTGTGCTTGTCTTGGAGGGCTATTTGACAATCCTATAGACTTAAATACATTAGTAACATGCCCAAGAAGGGTTCTTCATACATGACATTGACCCATTTTGACAAATCCTAAAGGCTCACAATGGGAGCCATCTAAAAATAAAATCTCTTGCTCATAAAACCCATGAAGCAAGCATTACAATAATAATTTTATTTTTCTTCTTTACATCATTTACAAAAATCACAATCATGTCATTATGAAGACGAAACCTAGTTACACTTTTCAATGCTCCCTCTTAACTAGGCAGGTATTCATAATGTTTCTTGGTCATTCTCAATAAGAAGAATTTCTCATAAGAAGAGTCGGATTGGTAACCCATCTATATAGCATCAACAAGCATTGTTACATAGCAAGGCCTTAACTAACAACTCTAATTCTCCACAAGATCTGAGCTCAAAGCTGGCGAGACCAATGATTTATAGACACCCTTATCATTGTTTCTCTCAGAACATACCCCACCCGGGTCCTCAGGGTGTGTTCCACTAGGACTATTCTTATCTTATATTCCCAGTCCTCAAAGAATATTGGTCCTCTACGACTACTCTTATCTTGGATGCCCTAACTCTCCTCAAAGAGCATCGGATGCCAAATGTTTGCCCAATCCACCATTCTGTCTTCCTAAGTGAAGACAATAATGATGTGTCTATCTTTCCCTCTTAATTAGGGAGGACATATCTATTCCAATAAAGGAATGTACTCATTCCTATGGAAGGGATGTACCTAAGCTCCCTCTTGGCTTAAGAATTTTGCTTCCAAGTTTCTACCAAGTAAGAAACTTGTTTCCAGGCTCTCTCTCAATTAGGGACCTACAACAACTCCTCAGGTGGAGATGAATAGATAACCAATTTCTTGAAGAGCTCCTTCTTTCGATGCCATGAATTTCTTCTTTGTCACGGAGTCTTCATCTTTTGGGACTTCTTCATAGGGCGCAAACCATCCATCACTTTCATCCATGAGTTAGTCATGTCATCATTCTTTTCATCGAAAAGTAACCCATTAGTCCATGTCTGGCCTTCCTTCATGCCATGCTGCCTTCTTCATGCCATGTTTTTCGGAAGGATCTTACATCCTTCTATATGGTCTTCTTGGAAGACATCCACAGTTCCCTTGGTAGACCTGCATAAACCCATCCATATATTTGTTCAAAAATAAGAAATTAAATCAAAATTACCTTTGTGATGGTCTTTCATCACGACATCTTCCAGTTTGCATCAACATCCTGCATACATGTTGACATATCTCCCAAAGATATCCATTGTCAAGGGTCTCCATCTTTCTCAGACTTCCATCAGAGTCTTCATATCTTTCTGGAAAATTTCCTAGTCAAATATTCTAGTTCTCGGATGTTGATTTCCTTTTCCATGGTTGCACAGTCTACGATCTCTTCCTTCCTTTCTTCACGTATTTCATTCCCAGGAATTTCCAATCAGAGTTCCTCCAATTACTGTCAACCACCTCATTTTCATATGAAGACATATTTATGTGGATTTCATCTGGTGTGACCTATGCGTTCTTGCTTCCTTTCCGAGGAGATCCTTTTCCTTTTGATCATGCTCTCAAGATGGAGCATTGATTCACATTACCTGCAACTATATGACATGAATCTATAATATTGAATACAAGCATACATACCTCATTTTCCTTTAGGTCATCTAGGCTTCCTTTAGCAACTTCCTTGATTGAAAAGAGCTTCAATCCCTTGATATGATTCCATCTTTTATGTCATCATACCATCATCCCATGAATTCCACAAATTGGAATTCCTGATGAAACAATTTGCTTCCTCTCTAGATATGTGAACCTTTCGTTGAAGATTTCATCAGAGAAATTTGAGGATCTTGAATATTCCCATCAGTAGATGTTTCCTTTTGACTGAGGTATGATGAGACTTGTCCTGGATGACTTCTTCCTTTCCTTAAGTTTCCAATGAGGTTCCCAAGAGCTACATCCTTCATAGTTGACTACCATAGATTTTGTTCCAGATGTCCTTCATGTTTCCCTATGGTGATGTCACGAGCTCTTGCTTCTAATGCTTCTATGATGCCACGATCCATCCCATCATTTATTAGAGCCATATCCTATAACATAAGACTTAGGTGTTGATTTTTGATAGCATCAGATGTGCTCTAAGTCTCAAATTTTGCAGGGAGGCTTAAACACACGTATTCCACAATACCCTGAAGTCGTTTTGGGAAATTCCACCAAGAGACAATTTTATTAAAATAATTAATTATTTTTAATGGGTCCCTAAGTCTAAACTTAGGAAATAAAAATAATTAATGGGTATTAATCTAATTGCGGGTGTAACTTCTAGAAGAAGATGAGGATCATGTAGAAATGATCTTAGCCATTGATTAGCTTCTAATCCGAGCCGTTGAATGTCAACGAGAAGGTTATTTAAGGAGGCTTGAGGGTCATTTGGAAGAGACACAGAGAGTTGATCAATTATATCGAATTTTTGAAGCTAGAGGCAACACAATGATTTATAGTGATCACATAGAGAGGGCAAAGGGAGTTTTGGCTGGAGGATCTTTTCCGGAGCCAAAAATACTCAGTAGAGAGGCAGAGAGACACACAAAGGAGGCATCGCAGAGGCCAAAGAGGGTGACGTAGAGCCAGGAAGGGCTCACGCAGGCTTCACGTAGGCTCCACGCAGAGCATCGCAGAAGCCATCCACGCAAAAGTTCGAATTTGTTGAGGAGGCTGACTTTTCTGAGCCAGGAAGGCTGGAATCAATTCCAGAGGGAAAATTGATTCCCAGTAGAGGTGACACAGTGCCTTAGAGGCTGACGTAGGACCCATGTAGGGGCAACGCAGAAGTAGCCGAGGACTCGTTGGTTCAGCTGCCGGATGAGCGGGGACTTGTAGTGTAGAGTGAGGTAATCTCACTAATTTCTCCTACCGAGTGATATTCTCTGTACTGAATTGCCAACAAGGCATCCAGAGGTTGCATTCAGAGATAACTTCACCTTAATAATAAAAACCCTCAGATCTGCTGCATATGTTTTCTCGCATTGGGTTTTTCTGGGGACATTTGTCCAAAAACAACTATGTCATTTGTGTTGTATCTTTCTTGATTGTTCAGGTTCTTGTTTCGGCATATTATTTAATTGGTGTAGGCTGCAATGTATTTATTTCAATGTTTGCCGTAGGAATTTTCACATTAGTAACTACGAAATCAACTTCAGTGAGGAAGGCTATCTCAGTCATATTAGAGATCTCTTACGTCCTCTTTCTTGGATTTCTTCTTTTCAACTTCCTCCACTTCTTCGGTGATGTGGGCTTCTTCTCTATCTTTTTTGTTGTTGCCCTTCTTGAGCTTAGGACAATCTTTCCAGTAATGCTCATAGCATTGAATCTTGGCTATGTTCTTCTTTCCCTTGTGAGGACCAAATTTTCCAAACTTCGCTTTCCTTTCGACAAATGTTTGAACACTTTTTGCCCTCAACCTGTTTTCTTCTATTTTGCATAGAAATCACAAGTTGTTGAATGGAATAGCTTTCTTGTCCTCATAGGCATTTGTTACCTTGTTCATCAGTTAGTGCATTTAGAACAAAGGAGATCATTTCCTTATCTGAAATCATCTCTCCCAGATCTTGTAGTTGATATCTTATGAAGATGACCCTTTATCCTTTGATACCTTTAATTTGTTTAGATCAGATCTAATTGATATGACCTTCTTTATCACATCTTCAGAGAATAGTTCTACCAACTTATAATATATTTCTTTTGATGTCTCCAATCCTGCTATATGGGGAACGAGGGAATCTTTGACGAATTCCATAAGAATCTCTTGAGCTTTTAAATCCTTTTCCATGTATTCAGATAATGCTTGACCTTCAAATGGTTTGGAGACTTTTTCATTAATATGACTTCATTTTTTTCGAGGACTATTTCTATCCTTCTTTTCCATGCAAGGAAGATGACCCAACCAGCGACCCAACCAGCTTATAGATCTCCTTGCAAAAACAAAGTTGTTTTTCTAGATTAGATTATAGAAGAAAAAGGTACTTACTTGTCAAGTGAATATAAAATCTTCAACTTGATCCCTTTGTTGATGATGATTGATGAAGATGTCTTGATGCTTCTCTTATGATCTTCTTTAAGGAGAAGGAGGTCCTTGCTTCAATGAGGGGGAGATTGCCTTGGAACCTTTTGAAGATAATGATCAGGCCCTTGATCTTGCTTCTCTTGATTGAATAGTCTACAAACTCTTTGAGGTTTCGTTTGGTGATGATAGAATGCAGATCTTAGAAATACTTCTAGGGTTTTGACTTTCTCCAAGATCAAGGAATTTAGACTTCTGTGATCCATAACATTTGTTTAGAAACTTTTTGGCGCCCTTGGTTGGTCATACTGAGTCCTTCGTCAAAGACTCGGCTTCCTTTATTGATGATCTAAAAAGGGTTAAGCTGGAGCTCGAGGACATTCTGGTAAGTTTCGACGTGGTCTCTCTTTACACCTGTATTCCTATCAATGAGGCCATGAAGGTGATTTACAAGCTCACCAACCATGATACGGCGAAATTGGTTGAGCTTTGCCTTACCTCCACCTTTTTCAGCTTCGAAGGAGAATTCTATGAGCAGACTTGTGGGGTTGCCATGGGCTCCCCCTTGTCCCCGGTAGTCACCAATCTCTTTATGGAGGATTTTGAGTCTAAGGCTTTGGCCTCCTCTCATCTCCTTCCAAAGATTTGGAAAAGATTCGTTGATGACACTGGTGTTGTCTGGTCTCATGGTCCTGATGAGCTGGATCATTTCTTCAATCATCTTAAAAACCAGTCTGTCGCCATAAAATTTACGATGGAGAAAGAAGACAATGGTTGTCTTCCGTTCTTGGATGTTCTCATTTCTAAGAAAGCGGATGGTTCTTTCTCTCATCAAGTGTTTAGGAAGAAGACGCATACTGAGCAATACTTGCATGCTTCTTCCCATCATTTCCCTGCTCAAAAGATAGGTGTTCTAAGCACTCTTGCCACCCGTGCGGTTAGAATCTCTGATGAAGAGAGCTTGGAAAAGGAGAAGGCTCATCTCCTAGATGTCTTTGTGAAAAATGGTTACGATAGACACCTGGGTCAAAAGGCCTTCCTCAAGGCTAAGAAGGAGCCGTCAATCCGTAGGGATCCTAAGGATCGTGTCATGGGAGTTAACCTTCCTTATATCCAGGGGACCACGGATAGGATTGCGAGGATTCTGAGAAAGTTTGATGTGCCTGCAACCTTTAGACCTCTTAATACTATCCGTAGCTCCCTCAGATCTGTAAAAGATCCTATTGACCCTAAAGACATGAAGGGCGTCTATGTCATCCCTTGTTCTTGCGGGATTCCGTATATTGGTGAGACAGGTCGTTCTATCAATCAAAGGATTAGCGAGCATTCAGCTGACTTGAGGCATGGGAGGACCAAATCCTCAGCCCTTGCGGAACATGTCGAGAAGATGATGCATCATGTATGTGTCGAAGAGGCTCAAGTCATTGCTAGAGTTGCTTAGTTTCACCATCGCAAGTTTAGGGAGGCCCTGGAGATTGAAATAAGGCCGAATAATCTTTATAGGGATGATGGCTGGAAGATCAGCAGCTGCTGGGTCCCAGCCCTGTCTTCCTAACCTCCGCGGTCCCTTCTTGGTAAGATCTCTGGGTTTCTTGTTTCCTTTCCTTAAGAGTTGTTTTCCTTTGGGTTTGTTGTATCATTTTCTTGCTTTTCTCGTGATTTGATTTGTTCTCCTTTTAATTTTCGTCCTTATGGTTTGATTTAATCCCATCTATTTCCCTATTTATTCGAAGATTTTTTAATGGGAATATTTAACATAATATATTTTAAAGTAATTGTACTAACCTTAGAATGGGAGGTATTTAATTTAGCTTTCGATTAGCCTTAGATTTTTAACAACCTAATGCTATGTTTAAAGATATATTTACAATTAATGAATAAATTAAAATATAGATTTTCGTAACTATTCAATATTAATTTTCCATTTATTCATTTAATAAAAAATATATTTAGTTCTAAGTTAATTTAACTACTTAATAAATAAAGTAAGAGAAAAAATTGTTTTATTATATATATTATTTTATCCAAACATTAATATTATTGGAATGAGGTTTTGAAAAATACTAATTAGATGATATATTTATATGTAACATTTGAATATATATATATATATATACTTAATATATATATATATATATATATTAAAAAAATATTATGAGAAAGTTTAAGTTATTGAAATATTAATATTTATATACTTATATATATAGATGGATTAATAATTATATATATAATAATATATATATATAATATATATATATATATATATTATATATATAATATATATATATATAATATTTTAAATAATAAATGGTTTAGTTTTGTTTAACTAACCATTGAATAACCAATCTATTTTTTATTAAAAATATATTTTCTAGTGATTTTATATAAAGGATTAATAACTTAATATTAAATAGTTATTATAATTAGGAATGAAAAATATTATAATATATATATTTATTATAATTTAAAATTAATAAAATAGATAAATTTATATCTAACCAATGATTTAATAACTGACATTAAATAATTATTTATAGGAATTAAATATTAATAATTTAAATAATTAAATAGATAAATTTAATATCTGACCACGGTTCTGTTTATTTTTACCCAATTTACTTGACTCCTTAGATATAATAATAATTATAAAGAATATTAATATTATTTTAGTTAAAGGAGGTTTGACTGGGGTCCTTAGGTTGAAAAATAGCCGTTAGTCTTTCTAGCCGTTGGAGTCTCTGCTTAGACTATATAACACGCTAAACTGGATCTGTATCTTCAACTTGTCCTACGATGAACCACACTAGTTGGTTCGAAACACGTCGACAAATGATCAATTATGTGATTTCGCCAAAAAGTTTCTAAACAAATGTTATGGATCACAGAAGTCTAAATTCCTTGATAATAGAATTGGTGTTGTGCGCTACGCCCACACAATGGTGGGGTACGCATAAGAATAATTTTGCTGGATGGCGAGATTACTAAAGAATGATGAGGTTACAGTTTGGTCATGCTAATACCAGAGTGACTGAGAAGTACAATGGAAGGGATGATCCACGCAATCACCTAGCGAAGTGGACTAAAGCATGGGGAATGGAACCACAGCCAGAGTGGGTACACATATTTTTTCATACCTTGGACACAATTCCCATGAACTGGTATCTGGAAACAGAGCTCCACCACGACATTGCAAAATGGGATGTATTAAAGGAAGGTATCTTATTGAACTTCATCTTCAAAGACGATTTCACAAGAATCGATGAAGCGCTACAAAAGATTAAGGCGGTTATCTTCAAAACGTCGAAGGAACCTATGGAATGGATCCAACCAGACTGGAGCACCCAACTATACCATGCGTTGGAGTGATGTAATGTAACTGTTGAAGAGGAAAATGAAGATACGAGGAACATTAATATTCCAGAGGCAGAAGGGCATCACGGAGTCAAAGGCCCACAAATAGAAAATCTGGACATATCCACACCTTTAAAGACAAAGCAAGTAAACATCAGCACTAAAGAAGAACTGAAGTTTGCGAAAATTGGAGATTATTGGGACGACGCTACAGTGGATAAAGTTGTTTACTCCACGAATACTAGGATCTCTTCCCCACTAAGTTTTCATATTTAAAGGACATATTTGGCAATTTGGGCATTATGAAATCACTCTGAAGCCAAACGCAAAGCCTATTAAACAAATGTTATATCGCCTCAATCCTAAATACAAGGAAAAGTTTCGCCAAGAGTTGGATAAGATGCTAGAGGCAGGCATCATAGAACCTGTAGAAGAATCTGACTGGGTGAGCCCGATGGTGGTTCAAGAGAAGAAACAAAAGGGTGAAATAAGGATTTGCATAGATCTGCAAAAGCTTAATGATGCATGTGTTCATGACCCATTCCCAACGTCATTTACAGACAAAGTATTAGACAATGTTGGAGGGCAGGAGGCCTATTCCTTTACTGACAGGTTTTTCGAGTATCATCATATCAAGATCGTGCCAGAGGATAGCAGCAAAACGACCTTTGCAATGGAGTGGTGTTGTTTTCAGTAGACTGTGATGCCATTTGGACTCAATAATGCACCTGCGATATTTTCCCATTTAGTGATAGCAGCGTTCAAAGAGTTCATTCATAAGTTTCTGGAAGTTTACTTTGATGACTAGATAGTGATTGGATTCGTGAAGCACCATGTAGCAAGTCTACGCTTGATATTGGATACATGTCGCAGATACCAGATCACGTTGAATTTGAAAAAATGCATATTCTGTGTTCCTTTTGGGATCTTGCTAGGTCATGTTGTGTGCAAGAAAGGATTGATGGTGGACCCTGCAAAGATTGTGGTCATTGTAAATTTAGAGGCCCCTAGGAACGTCAAGCAGTTGCGTGTGACGCTGGGACATACAAGATACTATAGAAAATCTATCAAAGCTTATACTCAAATTACTACGCCCATGGAGAAACTGTTAAAGAAGGACGCAACATTCTGTTGGGACGAAGAATGTCAGCACAGCTTAGATGTGCTGAAAGAAAATATTCTCACTGCATTGATCTTGATATTCCCTGATTGGAAAAAGCAGTTTCATATTCATGTGGGTGCCTCTTCAATTGCTACTGCAGACCGATGAAGGAGAAATGGACCATCCTATAGCCTTCGCAAGTAGGAAGTTATCGAAGGCCGAGAAAAATTATTCAACGATTGAGCGTGAAAGATTGGCCATGGTGTACGCGCTTCAAACGTTCAGGCATTATTTATTAGGAGTGAATTTCAAGATGTACACAGATCATTCTACCTTGAAATACTTGGTCAACAAACTTATGTTGTGGGGGAAGATCTACAGATGGTTGCTATTATTTCAGGAGTATGACTTTGAATTCATTATGAAGCCAAGGAGGTTAAATGCAAGACATGACCATCTGTCACAGATCGAAACAGGAGAGGAACCTAATAATCTTAAGGAAGGGTTGCTAGATGCGTAACTCTTTGCGGTGCATATAGCGGATGACTATTTTGCATACATTATTCACTTCTTGACTATGGGGATGGCACCAGAAGGATATACAAGCCAGCAAAAGAAGGAATTAGTAGTGTGCACAGCTTATTTTTCAGTTATTGTGGGACATCTGTATAAAATGGGTGCAGATGAAATATTGCAAAGATATGTGCTGGACTTTGAGTGGGATAGCATTCTCACTGAAGTTCATGGGGGAGCTACGAGAGGCCATTATGTAGCCAAGGAAACTACGCAGAATATTTTACACGTAGGTCTATGGTGGCCAACATTGCACAAGGATTCCAATGCGTATTGTAAGGCGTGCAATGCATGTCAAAGAACTAGCAGACCATCACGGAGAGATGATTTGACACTACATCCTCAAGTATCTTTGCAGCCCTTTGAGAAGTGGGTGATTGATTTTGTTGGGCCAATTCAGCCCCTTGGAAAGAAAATGGGTGCACATTATATTATCACTACAATGGAATATCTAACCAGATGGGTGTAAGCACAACCGGTTACAGATTGTACAGGAGCTACGGCAGCAAAATTCTTGTTTGAGTATGTCTTAACCGGATTTGACTGCCTGAAAGTGTTTATGAGTGATAGGGGTACGCACTTTCTAAGGAAATGATCAGCACGTTGACTGAAGAATTCCAGGTCTACCATCAGAAGAGTACATTGTATCACCCATAGGCTAATGGAACTGTTGAAGCCTTTAACAAGATTTTGGAGAACGCGCTGACAAAGATCTATAACGTGCAACGGAATGACTGGGATGTGCACGTACCTATAGTACTATAGGCTTATAGGACTACTTGTAAGAAGTTGACAGGGAAAACACCATTCAAATTAGTATATGGCGTCGAAGCCGTAATTCCGATGGAGTACATTGTCCCTAGTCTACACAGAGCACCTCTGACGGATATGGTAGATCGCAAGGCCTTGGAGGAATGGCTAGCACAGTTGATGGAGCTCGAAGAAAATCAATTTTTGGTAGGATTCCATAAAAAAGTACAGAAGGAATGCGAAAAAGCATGGCATGATCACCACATCAAGATTTTCACATTCAAGGTAAACGATCTTGTCATGTTATATGATAGTAAATTCACTAAATTTTCAGGTAAATTCTAAAAGCATTAGTTAGGGCCATATATTGTCAAAGAAATTACAGATGGAGGCACAGTTCAGCTCGCGAAGCTAAATGGGGAACCCTTCCTGGGAAGAGTGAATGGGAGCAAGTTGAAGTTGTATACAAGAGACCCTACACAATGACTATGTGGCAGCAGGATAGTCTTAATGCTCTAGGCAGTTGCAAGGGAGCGCGGGACTATAAACTACATTGCCCGGCTTGGAGGATAATGCAACAAGTAGGCTGCGCGAAGAATGATGAAGATACAAACCATGAAGTTGCGCTCAAGAAGTTGAGCCATAGGGGAAGGTACTGCGTAGCGCAGCAGGAAAATGATCGTTGGAGTTATTGTTCATGACTTGACCGCTAGAAGACGGTTAAGTGGAGCGGGGTGGCGACAATTAAGGCAAAAATATTTGAAGATCTGCCACCAAAACTACATTTATTATCATAAATTGGGGGAACAGTCAGATTTGAAATCAAAACCCCCTATAAATTACACGTGTTGGTCCAATAGAGAACACTTTGTGCTCTAAGACTTGTTGCTGAATTGTGTTGTTTGCCGCTTATGAGCTGAGCATTCTAGGAGGAATTCTTGTCACGAGCAAACGTTTCCCCCATAGCCCGCGAATTGTTTATGGAGAGAATGACTAACCCAGCCAAAGCCCTAAGTTCGGAAGCAGCCATTTCTGACGCACTAGGACCCAGAAGTTTCGAGTGTAGAGGCTACACCTACAGTTCCCACAGCGCCAAGGTATCCTAGACCAAAAGAGACGGGGATGAAAGACAAATAGCCTACAATGAAAGAGAAGAAACCCATAGTAAAGGAAAATCAAAAAAATTCGGTGTTAGTGCGCACACCACCCAGAAATCCTACCGAAACTCAGACAAAACAAAGGAAAGATAAGCAGCCATAAAAAGTAGTGAACCTGGAGGAGGAAGAACTACAGGGAATGGAGGATATTGACGCTGAAGGGGTGGAACCCATGACGAGGCTTTTGAAGTATATCCCTCCATGGAAGGGAAAAACGAAGATTACAAAGGACCCTGATACCGGGAAGTTTACGATATCCACGCTCCTGCTACCTGAGCAGGTCTCTTTTGAAGGCCCTCGGCTCGCATGGTTCCCATTGTTAAAGATGGAGGATTAGGACCTTGCAAACCACACCAAGTTTCTACATTTGGCAACAGACAAATATATGTGAAAGGTATATTATGAAGAAACAAGTGTTACAGCATTGGAGATGAAGGAATGGGTCCGCGGTGTCAAGAAATCAGGGTTGCTCAATCTATTGTGGGCGCCACATTATCACCGCATCTCCATTAATACAATATATGTGCACCAGCTGTTAGGATATTTCGACAATAGGAAATAGTTAAGTATAACTTGGTCTAGTGTAGAGTTAGGTAAAGTGTGTTTCTTTACTATGTACTTATGTAACTTACAATCCGACGATCACGATATGTAGTGATCTGACGGTTCATTCTCTCTTCGGTATTACCGACACTTGATCCGTGGCTTAACACTCGATTGGTCCATGATCTCTATTTAAAGAGCATGGAGGGTCATTTGTAGGTTAACTATTCATGAGAGAAGCTTATGTAAAATTCTTTTATTAATAAATTGCCTGAAGTGGTCGCGTTGGCTCAGGCTGTGGAATGTTTCCCTCTTTGAGGGTTTTAACCACGTCAAAAATACTGGTGTATTGATCTGTTATCTATTTGTGAGCGGTGTCCTTTGGTGTTCTGTCTGAGGAACTTACCTTGTAAATTCCTACATGGTATCAGAGCTAACTTGAGGGCCGCGTCCATTGGTGATCCAAATCTGAAGCCAGTTGAACTACATCCGATTGTCGTTTCCTAGATCTATTGTTTATGATAACTTTCGGGCCAAGAGGACTGCTCTATTGTGTTAGGAGCATCTGTTCCAGTGAATAACCCCTTTCGTTTCATGCGAAAAGATTTCTGGTAGCCCTAGTTACGTCATTTTTAAGATCTGGAGGTATACAGTGTTTATTTGCAGTTTTTAGTTATTTTCTCTCTGTTTATTATTTCGGTTTATTTGGCTTCTTTTTTTTATTATCGGATCTATACCTTTCATTTATGTGTATGCTCTTTTCCCTGCGACTTTGTTCGATCTGGGCAAATCAGAAACAAAGAGGAAGGATTTTTTTCATGTGTATGCTCTTTTCCACTGCGCCTTAGTGTGATCTCGGAAAATCAGAAACATTGAGGCAAATATTTAGTTTCCGGGTAAAGCTAACCTCAAGCCATAAGGCTTGTTTGTGTTTGTATGTCCATGTTGGGTTTTGTGTTTTTTGTTTTGTAGGGGAAAAGAGCTCTCTCAAGCAAGCACGCAACCCAAAGCTTCAGTGACTAAAACCTCCCCCCCCCTCTCTCTCTCTCCCTCTCTCCCCTAAACTTTTAGTTTAGCTCACTTGGTCCAAAGCTAATTTATGAGAGTAAAGGTCTTGAGTTCAAGTCTCCTTTTGAGCTTGGAAAGGGGCAGATTTTTTTTAACATTATCATTCATTTCCGCACATTCCCGCACTTCGACGGCATCGTCATCAACTTTTCTTCAAAATCCATAACTTCTTCATCCGGAAGCCGTTTTCAGAGCCGTTTTTTTTATAATCAGCCTAATTTTTCGAGATCTTACCATTGAAACACTTAGTTTCAGAATATATAGCTTTAGTTTCTGTTAAAATGGAAAGTCCATGCCAAGTTTTTCTTGATAGCACCAACTACTTCCAATGGTGGTCCTACATTGTGGATTTACTTAGAAGTAAAGGTCTTTACAGAATAGCCACAAGCCAAGAAACCAAACTAGAAGATGAAGATAAGGCAGCTAAATGGGAAAATATGCAAGATCAAGCACGTGGGTTGATAGGGATGTCTATTTCTTCAGATCTTAGATTCCACATTGCAGAACTTAATACTCCTGATGAAGCATTGAAACAGATTACTAAAGTTTTTGGAATCAAAAATGAACTTAGAGCCCATCAACTTGAAAATGATTTGCTTACATTGGACCCCAATAATTTTTCTTGCATTGAAGATTTTTTTTCCAAGTTCAAGACCCTTAGACTTCCCTTGGAAGGTGTTAAGGTTAAGAAAGAAGATAGTAACCTTATCTATTCCATTCTTACTAAGTTGGGACCAGCCTACTCTGTGTTTGGTTCCACCTTCCATTCTACA
>APFE030168676.1:95429-164981 GCA_000404065.3 Pinus taeda
AATAAGATGACCCACATGGAGTTTGGCCCTAGTTGCCAATTTTAACACTCCCTCTCAACTAGGGAGAACTCCATCTGCTGATCCATATGTCCGACTGTACTATCTCTACCATCAGTGCCCTGCACTGCTCTGCTCTGCTCTGATCTGCTGAGCTCTGCTTTGCTCTACTCTGTTCGGCTCTGCTGAACCATGAAGAAGAATAATTGATCAAGAATGTCTCATACCATTCTCTACTGACCTGAAGTCAGTTTCATTTGAAGAGAGTGTGTCTCATCACTCTTACTGACTTGAAGTCGGTTTTATTGATCCTAGATCAATATCACAAGAGAGTGTCTCAAACCACTCATACTGATCCCAGATCAATGTCACAAGAGAGTGTCTCAAAGCACTCATACTGATCCTAGATCAGTTTCATGGATCCTAGATCAATGTCACAAGAGAGTGTCTCAAAGCACTCATACTGATCCCAGATTAGTTTCATTGATCCCTGATCAATGGAGGTCATCCTAGCATAGGGAGTACGGTAGATACAACGATGCGTCCATCGATAGTACTACTATGGTCCCTAACCTCATTTCCTTGCTTATTGATCAGATGAGAGGTACTTCCCATGAGTCCCAGAGTGCATGGGTAGGATGCCTCGACAGGAGAACTAATCATCCTGTCCACAGGAGAACGAATCATCCTATCCACAGGAGAACGAATCATCCTATCCACAGGAGAACGAATCATCCTGTCAGTGGATGCCACAAAGAACTAATCATCTTGGCCCATAGGAGAACTAATCATCATGTTCCACAGTCGCCACGGAGAACAAGTCATCCTAGCCCATAGGAGAACTAATCATCCTGTTCCATAGTCGCCATGGAGAACAAATCATCCTGGCCCACAGGAAAACTAATCATCCTGTTCCACAGTTGCCACGGGAGAACTAATCATCTTGGCCCATAGAAGAACTAATCATCCTGTTCATAGTGCACCACTAGGGGAGGGTGAGTCGCCATGTGGTCGTATGTTGGTCCACTAAGTACCCCAAGCCCCCCAGAGCTCCCAGAGCTTAATGCATGTAACATGTAGGACCCTTATAAGAAGGTCTCTCAACGACTCCAAGTCGTTCGGGAAAGTCACAGATTTGACCTTTCCTTGGGGCTTTGACAAAATGTCTGCGACCTATACATCAATCTCAATGCGATGGAGCCTCCTTGCTCATCGACTTACCATATCGCAGATAAGGCAATATCTGATGTCTATCTGCTGGAGAAATCATCGAATACGAGATTCCTCAATAATCGAATCCCACCTTTGGTTGTCACAAAGAATCATAGTGGTATTCATCATGTGTGCAAACAACTCACTTAAGAGCTTCTGCAACCATGCAGCGTCACACGAGATCATACTCGTAGTTATGTATTCGGTCTCGGTGGTGCTTATAGCAACCGACTTCTACTTCCTGTTCATCCATGATATCGAAGCAGAATACAAAGAGAACCAACACTGAGAAGTGCTCTAGTGATCCTCCACACTGCCTACCGAGTCAGCATTCCAATAATCATGTAGTTTCATATTTCCGGCAGTTTATCTCAATCCATGAGAGATTGTGCCCCGAAGATATCTCAAAAGATTCTTGGCACCAATCCAGTGAGGCTCAACCAAATATCAACTCACCATGTTAACTGCAAAACATATGTCCGGACGGAAGTTCACCAAGAACATCAACGCGAATGAGTTTATAAAACTCAGAGGCATTTCCCAAATCTGGTACGACATCACTACCATATAACTTCTGAAAGTTAAGATCCTCGAGGTAGTCATAGACTTGCAGTGTATCATTCCACATCCGGAACCTAACTCCCTCTTACTTCTGCAAATGAGAGGGTCTGCACCTGTCAGAAATAGGTCATCCTCATAAGGTGCCGGTATGAGAGGTCTATCATCCAGAACCTTTGGATAATGGTTTGGATCGGTTTCACTCCTAGTGAATCTCAACTTCATCAGACAGCGATCAATCCTCTCATACTGTGCCCGGGGTGTTTTGCTTCAAGCCATAGAGGGCTTTCTTCCAGCTGTATACATGACATTCTCGATCATGAATCTCAAACTCCTCGGGTTGTTCCAAACTTGTGGACCTGCTGCATGAGGGGAATGGTCCCCTTATAATATTTTCCTTTGGTACATCTTAGACATGTACCTTCATGCTCTACTTGAATTCAGACATCCCTATCACCATTTGACTCACATCAGGTAGGGCCCCATAGGTAGACCTCCGATGTTATAGATGCGATATGTCAATTGACATGATCCCCAATGGACCATCCTGCAGCTTGATACAAATTGCCAACCCTGAACCCATGAGAAAAAGCATCTTTGAAAATTATATTTTTTAACACATACCTTTCCATCGATGAATGCCACCTTGAAACATTTGACTTCCATTTCCGAGATGGACACCAGGTTCTTCTTGCAATCAGGTACATAAAAGAGATTCTGTAAATGAATCAAGTTACCCTTATTCAATTGATAGTTAACATTCCCTACACCCTTTCCGGGATAGGTGGCATCGGCTCCAAGTATAATCCCACGATTGTTTCCATCTCTACCAAATTAGAGAGTGCACCCATCTATCCGATGAAGTTCCTGGGGTTCCTTGCTTTCTTTGAAGAGTAGGCCATTTCCTTGATGACTTGCATTACCTGTCATTCCTTTGATCATTGAAGATGTCCCAGGAATGATTGTTATCATCATCAAGTGATGTGTCCCTTCCATTCAGACACTCCTTCGCATAATTGCCGAACTAGTTATTTGCCTTTCCTTCCACCCTGAGATTCGGTCTTCCAATGAAGTGATCTTTAGGTAGGCCATATTCCGCTGCGCCATTCTGATAATATTCTCTACTTCGACTTCACCCTTGGTGAATTTGAAGAGGGATGAGGAATCCACTGATCCTTCCTTTCCCAACTGTCTTCGGTGATTGCTCTTTCACTCTTGCTTGGGCATTGTCTTCACCTCAACTCTGATTTCATGTTAAAGTTTAGGTATGTTCTATGCTTAGAGCAATTTATTTCAATTTTCATAGTTAGCTCCATATCTTTTCCAGATTAGCAATCACATCAGCATTAAAGTAAACTACAGATAGAACATAAACATAAATCACAGAAGACAAGCCAAGACAAGAGGACACAGGATGTGGCGCTAGCCAGGAACAAACCCCAATGTGGGGAAACCCTTGGATCAATTCTTCTTATATGTTCTTCAATAGTTCAACAGAGAGAGAGAGATATAGTACGTTTACAACAGAAGTCAACACTTTGACTTATCTAGATAAGAGCATAGATCATCTCTAAGAAGATGATACATGAGATCAATTGAAGACATGTTGCTTCAACTAATTCTCCAAGGTGACTCCTTCACCTATCGTTGTGCTGCATTTCGTCATCATGCTACACCCAGTGTTTTTAAAACCAAAACCGGTGACCGGACCGATCCACCTAATGAACCGGTCTAACTGGGACTAGTTTGGTCTAAACGAATTGGTTTTAAAAAAATACATCAAATAATTAATTTTTAATGAAACAAAACTATTTTTAAGATTTAAAACCATGATTCCAAGCCAATAGAGACAAAATATGCAAAGTTTTCTTATTATATACCATGTAAGGGTGAATATATCAAAATGGCACCGACTGCAATACATATCATCAACAAAATAGCAAAATACATAAGCAATGAGTCTAAATGGCCTATAAAGTCCAAAAACAATGCTGCAAGTTATGAGGCCATTGGCCTACTACAAGTCTATAGTGTACATATGATCAATCATCAAGTTCATCACCACTACTAGCCACCGGATCATCATCAAGAGCTACATAGACATCATCTGGTTTAGAGTCTGAGGATGCCTCAGCCTGATCTGCAACCTCAGTATCAATGCCACCAATAACAATAGAAATGGACCTAATGGAAGCACGAGTTTGTCGACCTGCACGACTAGTGCATTCCATTGGTTCTTTGCCTTTCCTTGATGCCCGCTACTGAACCTGGTTCTAATGTTGCCACATAATCTGCCTTATCCCCCGCTAAAGCCATGTCGATATCAAAATTAGCCTCAAACACAGGATCTTCAGTCTCTTCCACCCATTCTGATGATGGATCAATATCGTCCAACACAATGGGATCTAGATCAAGTGTTTTGCTCATCATTGGGTTCCTCCTCAGTCGAAGGTTGTATCGTACGAAAACAAGATCATTTAACCCTTTTTGTTCCAAAGGGTTTCTCTTCTTCGTGTGTATGCGCTCAAAAACAAATCAATTGCGCTCACAACTTGAAGCACTGCAAGTTTGACTGAGGACTCTAATTGCAAACCTTTGCAATTGAGGACATTGGCCACCAAATGACTCCCACCAATGTGCTCCACCCATTCTAATGTTGGATCAATATTGTCCAACACAATGGGATCTAGATCAGGTGTTTTGCTCATCATTTGGTTCCTCCTCAGTCGAAGGTTGTATCGCATGTAAACAAGATCATTTAACCGTTTTTGTTCCAAACGGTTTCTCTTCTTCGTGTGTATGCGCTCAAACACAGACCAATTGCGCTGACAACCTGAAGCACTGCAAGTATGACTGAGGACTCTAATTGCAAACCTTAGCAATTGAGGACACTGGCCATCAAATGACTCCCACCAATGTGCTGCAAAGAAAAATACATTAATTAGTAACTTAGTTTATAATTTGAATTGTAAAGAACGTAAACAATTTTAACTTGAAAAGAAAAACAAATTGGAAATTGGAATTACTTACCTGGTTGGTCCACATCTCTTGCCATCTTTGCTAAGTTTTTGCCAAAAGTACCACTTGCCATAGTGAAAACAGTGAGTTGTCTATGTATTTCCAATTGGTCTGCATGGCTAGGGACCATGCGCTCCAAGCAATCAATCAATCCAGCTCTGACCTCCCCATCATGCAGATCTCCTAGCCGATTTTTATAATGATACTTTGGGTTCAAAAAATACCCAGCTGCATGTATAGGACGATGGAGTTGATTGTTCCATCTGTTATCAATGATCTCCCATATACGACCATATTTAGCTAACCTGTCCTTGTAAGCTGCTCATATCTGCTCCTTTGCTTGATCCATAGCCTTATAAATGTAGCCCATGGCCAATTTTTCCCCATCCACCATCCTTAGCACCTTAACAAGGGGCCCGGTAATTTTCACAAGCTCTATAGAGCTTTTCCAAAAATCACTGTCTAACACTTTCTTTTTGGTGTCTTTTCCATGTGGTCTACGGGCCCACCGAGATTCAGACCATTCTTCAGAGGAAAACATTTTCTGCAAGTGTTTATGTTGACCATTGAGGCATTGCAACGTGAGGAAGTGAGTTGCAAATCTCGTAATTGCAGGCCTAACAAGTTCTTTGCCCCAGTGTTTTTCCTCATTAGGCTTAATACCCATGAGTGGTTGTAAATGTATTTTGTAATGCACCTGGCATGCTCTACAGTGTTTTTTACCCACTCCGCTTTGCCTATATCCTCAAGCATGAGGTCTATGCAATGTGCAGCACATGGAGTCCAAAATATGGTCTTATATTTGGTCTCAAGCAGCTTTCCAGCAAGAACATAGTTTGAGGCATTATCAGTGATGACCTGCACAACATGTTGCTCCCCAACTTCCTGAATAATGTTATCCAAAAGCTCAAATAGAAGCGCTGCATCCTTCACCTTATCAAATGCATCAACTGATTTCAAAAACATGGTTCCTTGAGGGCAAGAAACAAAGAAATTAATGATAGTGCGGTTCTTTCCATCAGTCCATCTATCTGACATGATGGAACAACCTGTTTTGAGCCATGAATCTTTAAACTCAACCAGATACTCATCAATGGAAGATATTTCTTTTTGCAAAAGAGCTCCCCTCAAGTCATGCAGACTAGGGCCTTTGAAGCCTTTTCCTGCAGCTATAACAAAGTCCCAGATAGCTTGGTAATAAGGTGAGCGAGCAACATTAAATGGGATATCTGAATCATACCACCATCTAGCAATGTATTGATGAGAAGTTTCTTTGCATTGTTTTTTCCAATGTTGATCCAAAGTGGGTTGACAACTTGGTTGGGAGCAAGTGGGATTAGAAGAGCAATGTTGGCAGAAGATGAGAAAAAACTTTGGATGTTTGTTCTCTTTGTTCCTTTTGATGGTTGGCCAAAAAAAGGATGAACATAGTGAAAGGGTTCATTGATGGAAGGGATAGAAGAGGAGTCTTGAATCTCATAATCATCATACCCACTCTCTTTCATGGCTTCTAATAATTCCCTCTTCCTTGCAATGTCATCTTGGATGGCCTTCTCCCTAGCCTTATCCTCATAAAACTTTTCAAACTTGGAAATGCATTCTGCCCTAATAGGACCTAACACTGCATTTGGTGCATCACATAGCTTTACTTGGCCTCTTATCCCAGCCAAGTGTTGTTTCAATCTAAGAATACCCCCACCTCCAATAGATTTATGGCATAATTTGCATATCATTTTTCCATCAATTACATCACAATGAGCCCATGCACTGTCCTTTCCTTTTGGAGCCATGCTTACTTGAAATAATAACAATTTGCAAAGAAATCTGCCATTTAAAAAAAAAAAATTGCAGCTAAGCAACATGGAAAACCAAAGCTAAATGTAGGAAAACAAATGCACATGCAAGCTACAAAATTTGATAGCATAGGGCTAGAGATTTGATAGCATAGATGATAGATCATAGAAGTGAGAAGTTTATAAATTTGTAACACATAAAAAAAATTAATTCATGGACAGCAGTCAAATGAGGAATTTTCAAGTGAAAATCCTTAGCTGCCTTTTTTTGCCACAAAGGGTGTCTGATCGGGTTTTTTGACCGGTTCCAACCGGTGGGCCTGCTAACCGGCCGGTTAGACCGGTAACTGGTTAGCTAGGCCGGTTTTGAATACTACGGTTGCACCTCACTGCGCTGCACCATGCTGCACCCATCATCACTATGCTGCATCTCATCACGCTTCATTAATCATGACTGTACCCATCACTGTATTGCATTATGTGCCATTGCTGCACCATGTTGCCGTCCTGACCTATGTGTTGGCTGCACCTTGCTTCCTTGCTGTCCCTTGCTTGCTTGTTGTCCCTAGCATGCTTGTTGTCCTTAGCATGCTTGCTATTGCATGCTAGTTGTCCCTTGCATGCTAGCTGTAACATTGCATGCTAGCTGTAACATTGCATGCTTGGTGTATTTGCTGTTAAGTACCATACAATTGTCCCAATGTTAGTTAGCTGTCCCTTGCATGTTGCTTTCCTTCGGAAACAGATGCTCCGGTTGTTCCGGCAGTTCCGGGCAATTTCAGCAGTTCCGGCTTTCCCGGCTTTCCCGACAATTCTGGCTTTTCTGGCAGTTCCGGTAGTTCCGGCAGTTCCGACTTTCTGGCCTTTCGATCAGGGCAACGTTATTCCTTAGGATTTCTTCTCCTACTAAAACCCAAAGACAAGTAGAGAGAGAAAGAGATCCCAAGTGTGTTGAAATGACTTGAAGGCCACCTCTATTTATACTAAAACGTTGAGCACATGTGGGGTTTATTGGTTGTTGGCTGACCTGACGATTTGTCTTATAATGCAAATTAAATTCATAACTCCATGAATACTTATCGGAATTGGATGATCTTTAGATCAATCCTACACCTCTCGACGAGAGGGATCCAAGAAAAATATCAGCTGCCATAAATAAGATGACCCACATGGAGTTTGGCCCTAGTTGCCAATTTTAACAGCATGTAATTTGCGGAGAGGAGTGAAAAATATGAAACAAGAAAACGGGACCGCGTTACCAAAATCGGGGTTTCCCAAGTAGTGCCCATTCGGAAGCTATAATCTAATAGGGGAGATCCCACGAGACTAGGGTTGAGGATTAACCCCCAATTTAAGGTAAGGGAACAAGACTATAGTTAAAATCCTTCCTCCTTCGAAGTCACCCAATAATGCATACCCAAGTGTGGCCAACGAAAAACAAGCATAATCACTTGATTGCATTGAAAGACATACCTTTAGGATTGGTTGGCACACCTTCAAACATACACTCTTGACAGATGGGCGAGGGGACATATGATTGGCTCAGGGAGCGAAGATCAACTGGCACAACATCAGCTACATTGGTGGTTGCTTGGGGTTGTTGGCAGCCAACTGAATACACATCTAGGAGAAAAATTCTCCTATGGGGTCACCCACTAGTGGTGGGTAACATAGAATATCTCATATATTAGAGGAGTGCAATGTGCAAAATTGATTAAAAAATGGGAAGATTTGTTTCTATAAGCTAAGAAATTTCTCCTATGCCTTTGACTGCCTTGGACATAAGTCCTCAAGGTGAGAGAGAGGAGTCTCTTGCATGACCAACCAATCTGATCCATGATCCATGGTTGTTATTCATCATGTAATTTGAATACTTTAGACTCTACTATCTCAAAAGTTTGAAAGCTTAGATAAAATTCAAACGAGTCTAATGTTTTTTACCAGTGTTTTAAGAAACGGCCGAGTCAACATTGACTCGGCCGGGTTGATCCGGGTCGATGGGCTCCCATGTGAAACGGTGGTTAACTCGGTTCGGAAGGCCGAGTCAGCAATGACTCGGCCGAGTCATTGCTGACTCGGCCGAAACGGACCGTTTCCTCTATGAAACGGCCGAGTCAATGTGGCACTGGTGCTTGGACTTTGAGATAGCTACACTCAAATTATCTTGCTGTATATAGACTAACATGAGCAGCTAAAGAGTATTTCATGCTTAAAATTTGTTAATCTAAGAGCCCAAGCACCAGGTTCATTTGAAAATGTAACTGATCAGGTTTGGAACATTCTGATTGAGACAAATGACAATGATCGGGTGGATACTGTGATGAGTGATCAGCTTGTTTTCGTACACTAAAGGGCATTAGAATTAGTGCTCCAGTATGGTAGTTGCTTAGGTAAGTCTATAGAACTACAATTTGGTAATGCCTTGTGGTAATTATATTACAATTTGCTTTGTAACTCTAGTTAATGGAGAATTTTCAGTGATGAAAAAAGGAAAAAAAAGGGGAAAAACTTTGTTCGGTACTTATTTTGACAATTTCAATATAAGCAAATGATCAATTTTAAGGTTGTTGTAATTTCATCAAAGGTTTATTGTTTTTAAAATAAAATATTTGTTTGTTCTTGCTCTTTACAGTAGTTATGACTGTTAAATCTGATATCATGCATCAAACTACCTGATTGAAAGGACATACTACAAAATGCGTACTTGACATTTTGGATTGGCAAAATCCTTATATGGGAAAGGTGGTAGTCCTCAAGCAGGGAGAAATGGCATAAATCTTTAGTACAGTTGTGGGAAGTTTACGAGTCCAAGAATTAAAGGTCCGAGACCACTGAGAACAGTAATGAATCACATACAAGAGCTCAGTTGGTTTGGATTCAAGGGAGTTTATGGCCATGCTGATTGAGTTGTTGCTAATGCATATAGACAATTGACTCCTCTTTATGATTATTTTCTAAATTAAAATGAAGAATCTAAACATGCAAGAATTAAAGGTCTGGGATCTCAGAGAACAGTAACGAATCATACTGGAGCTTAGCTAGTGTGGATTCAAGGGCGTTTCAGGCCATGCTGATCGAGTTGTTGCTAATGCATAGACAATTAACTCACGTCGTTATTGAATTTGCTAGATGATCAGTGAGTTGCTCTAAGATTTCACAGATAGAAGTCTTGGTAGATTGGATCACCATTCTCCATAATAAAACCTACCGGAGTATGGATTTTGAGGACAAGGTGAAGTGATAGTGATTTTGTGGAGTGCAATTGATTACTTTGCAAATTTAATCTTGTCTGTTTTTTGGGTACCTCAAGATAATCACCGTATTGCTTTTCGTACTTCAATTACATTTTTATTTATTTATTAAAATTGCATCATAGATTTCGAGAAAAATCCCCTTGCATGTACATTAAAATTTACATATGTAGACACCATAGTGAAGCCACACCAAATTCCCCTTGCTGCATAAGCAAAGAAGGCTAGCATAACATTGGGATCACCAAATTATGTTTTTTTATTAAAAAACTAAATATTTAATGTATTTTTTACAACGACCGAGTCATTGAAAACGAGCCGGCCGAGTCATTACCGTTTCGGAGTCGGAGTCGGAGTCATTGCTCGGCCGAGTCGGAGTCGGAGTCGGAGTTTTAAAACATTGTTTTTTACCTTGTATTTGCTTGTTGAGAAATCAATGGATATAATGGGAAAATACAAGGTCATTAAAGTGCTATTGTGCTAACAGGTTGGAACTTTATAATGAATTTGCTCAAACATTCCTTTTGCACTTGCTATTGGAAACACCGCAAGTCTGACTTAAGATTCAAATGAAAAAATGTGAATTTTTTTTTCCATCAAAGCCCTGGCAAGTTCAATGATATAATTGCCAAATTTTTGCCATCAAAGCCCTAGAAATTGGCAAGGGGTAAGAATGAAGACTCAAGATGATGAAAAATTAAAAGATTTAATAAAAAAGTAAATGAAATAAAAATTTCAAAGAATTGATCAAAGAGGGTCTGGAAACATTTTTTTCCTTCTTGAATAGGATTGAAAAAAACAAACAATTTTGATGGGGTTTTGCGATTTTTGTTTTTTGTTTTTTCCCTTTTCTTTTGAGCTAAATAATTCTATTTAGCATTTAAAGTAATACAAAATATATGGTTTTGGTCTGCCAAACTCTTAATCATCCAAACAAGATGTTCAAAAGATAAACCAAAAAATAACTAGGTTTGGCCCAATGACCAACACTACCCAATCAAATAGCTAATACATGTTGATAAACGATAACCCAAGAGAGTAAACCAGAGAAACAAAAGCAGCTCATGAGGACTAGGATGAGTTGGAGGTCTCCACCTCCATTGGCTCTTTGACACGACCAAGAGAGATTTAGCCTTCCAAGGTTTGGTGGGAGACCCATATGTACTTGAACCCTCTGCATGTATTGATCCTGGTCTTCATATAGAGTTGGCGCTCATCATGTTGATTTTGTAGCTTCGAAAGGTCTTCTGCATATGCTCGTGTCCAACATGTAGGAGGAGTCTTCTTTAGGTGTTTCTTTGTGAGGAGCAACTAATATGATCTCCTTCCTAACTTTTAACTTAGGAAAAAGTACATTTATTAATTATTAGTTAATGTTGAATTTGGGCTAATGTTTTTCTAAGGATAATAATTATTATTTTACTTAGATCTAATCTCCACCATTCATCAAAGCAAGCTAGGATTAATCCTAGCCCTCAATCACTTTGGGGGCTAGGGATTTGGTCCATGGAGAAATTATAAAGAGAACCTATGGGAGAGGATGAAGAAAAATTACGATGCTATTGTTGAGATAGCGATTTGGTCAAGGTGTAAGTGGCTCCAGGAGTGAAGGGAAGGGAAAAGGATTGCAATAGCGGAATTTCAGGAGCAATTTTTAGGGAGGTAGAGTCTAGGAGAGAGAGGTGCATTTAGCTGAAGAGGAGCACTGAGTTGTGGAGGAGGGTCACAATTCTCCAAGTACCGAAGTCTTCCAAGAGGGCTGATTTCCAATGGGTTGAACTCCTTGAGGCCGATTTTCTAGAGCGTCTGATTTCCAAGTTTCAACAGTTGTAATTTTTCTGTGTATTCTCTGTGTGTCTAGGCCCTAATTTTACTGAGTAATATAAAGTGAAGGAAGATTGTTTTGGGTTGAAATTTTCTACTGCAGCATGATTGCTTTTCCCTATTTTATTTCCACTGCATATTTAATTTCTAAGAGTTAAAATACCAATGATTTTATTTTCCAGCAGTGTTAAGATTTTATTGAGTAAATAATTTTTAGGTATAAAATAATTGTTGATGTGTAAATACATTAGATCTGGTATTAGAGATTTATTACATCAAGCATGAGAAGAATAGAATATACATGAAAAGAGGAAAGGGCTGGAATCCAATAGCTACTGATTTTCCAACCGTCGTCCCTATTAAGATTGCTAGGCCTCTTTTCAATTTCAATGGTTTCCCTAAATTTACAGTGATGAAAGTGAGAAATCTTCGCAACGACCTTAGCCTCTTCAATGCATATCTGATGCTTGGTCTTCTCAGCATGTTTTGCTAAGGCCGAAGAGCGGGTCCTCCCATGCTTTATATCGACAGTGTGTTCCTTAATCCTTTGATTAGTAAAATGAGATGTTTCACCAATGTGTGATGTTCCACAAGAGCAAGGGATGACATAAACACCTTTCATATCTTTGGGGTCAACAAGGCCTTTTACTGATTTCAAGGAACTTCTAATGGTGTTAAGGGGTCGAAAGGTGGAGGAAATGTTGTGCTTCCTAAGGACTCTCGCAATCCTGTCAGTCGTCCCTTGTATGAAAGGGAGGTGAACTCCAGAACTACGATCATTAGGGTCAATCTTAACCTTAGGACTTTTACTAGCTTTGAGGAAGGCTTTATGACCTTGTTTCTTACTGTAACCATTATTAGAAAAAGCATTCAAGAGATGGGATTTCTCTTTAGAAAAATGGTCAACATCAGAAACCCTCATAGCACGGGTAGCAAGAGTGCAGAGAACACCCAATTTCTGAGCAGGGAAATGATGGGACCTAGCATGAAGACACTGCTCAGTATGAGTTTTCTTCCGAAACACCTGATGGGAAAACAAGCCATCCTCTTTCTTAGAAATGAGGACATCTAGGAAAAAGAGGCAACCATTGACTTCTTTCTCCATGGTAAACTTAATGGAGTTAGATTGATTATTAAGATGCTGAAAGAAGAGATCTAACTTATCCGGACCATGCTGCCAAATGGAGCAGGTATCGTCTACAAATCTTTTCCAAAGCTTAGGTTTAAGAATAGCTGAGGCCAAAGCTTGGATTCAAAATCTTCCATAAACAAGTTAGCAATTATAGGGGAAAGGGGCGAGCCCATGGCCACACCACAGGTTTGTTCATAGAACTCACCTTCGAAACAGAAAAAAGTGGAAATAAGGCAGATCTCGATTAATCTAGCCGTGTCAGGATTAGTAAGGCGAAAGGTGACATCTAAGGCTTCTTTGATAGGGATATTAGTATACAAGGAAACCACATCGAAGCTTACAAGAATGTCTTCGGGATCAAAATTCACATCACTTAACTCATTGACAAACGATGAGGAGTCTTTTACAAACGACTTTGTTTGACCAACAAGGGGCTTAAGCTTCGAGGCTAGATATTTAGCTAAAAGGTAGGTTGACCCACCTATGGTGTTGACAATGGGCCTAAGGGGGACTCCCTCCTCATGAGTTTTCGGAAGTCCATAGATCCTAGGAGTGATGGGGCTACGCTCGAAAAGCTAATGGCCAAAGGAGCTGATATAGCTACTGGATTTTATGGCGATAACCATCGTTCTAGAGATCCTTTTTAGGGGGGGCGGCTGCAAGGGGGGGTTCAGGGGAAGGCAACCCTTCGCTATATATGAGAGAATTGTATTGCGTCTATGGAGGTCTGTATTCTGAGTGAGAAAGAGAGAGGAGATTGTGTGAGAGCGAAGAGGGAATTACATCGGATCTACTATAGGTTGTATCTTTTCATTTTGCTGGATAATATAAAAGGTAGGATTGACTGTTTATTTGTGGATGTAGCCCAATTTGGGTGAACCACATATATCTGTGTCTCTCTTGTTTTATGTGTTTATATTTCTGCAATATATTTTATGTGTTCCATTGCTTTGTAATATACAATTTTCTAACAACTGGTATCAGAGCCGAAGGTCTATTTGGCTGATAAACTCGCAGGAGAGAAGGGTTCCTGGTTCGAGTGGGAGCAATGGCGGAAGATGGTAGGGTTTAGGATAAAAAATTTTAACGGCCAAAACTACCAGCTATGGAAGATGCAAATGGAAGATTATTTGTACCAAAAAGATCTGTACCAACCATTGAGCGGAAAGACAAAGAAGCTGATAAGTATGACAGACACAGAATGGGATATTCTCGACAGAAAGGCACTTGGAACAATACGGCTGTGCCTAGCGGCGTTGGTAGCGTTTAATATTTCAAAGGAAACGACAACAAAGGGTTTAATGTTGGCATTGTCCAACTATATAAAAAACCCTTGGCCTCAAATAAGGTATTTTTTATGAAGCGTTGATTTAGTATGAAAATGTTAGAAGGTGGATCTGTTGTTGATCACTTAAATGAATTTAATACAATTACTAGTTAGTTAAGTTCTGTAGGGGTAACTTTTGATGATGAAGTTAGGGCTGTGTTATTTCTGTGCTCATTGCTAGAAAGTTGGAATGGTTAAGTTATGGCCATTAGTAACTCTATCTCTGGATCTAGTACTTTAAAGTTTGATGATGTTGTCGGTGCAATCCTTAGCAAGGAAATGTGACGGAAAAGCTCTGGTGAGACATCAGGTAATGCTTTGACTGCAGAGACTAGGGGAAAAAAGTTGAAAGAGGAAAGAGCCTAGGATATTGCAGTAAGTCAAGGAAAGGCAGATCCAAGTCCAGAGCGGGGATAGTGTGCTAGAAATGCAGGAAGAAAGGACACCTAAAGAAAGACTGCAAGTCTCGGAAGGGAAAAGGAGACACGCAACAAGAAAACAATCATGAAGCGAATGTGACATGTGATGTGTTGCAAGATGCTTTGATTCTTTCATTAGAAAATATTATTGATGCCTGGGTCGTAGATTCAGGGGCCTCATTTCATTCCATGATACGACATTGTGGCATCATAGGCTTGGGCACATGAGTGAGAAGGGGATGCAGATTCTTCACTCAAGAAATTTATTGCTAGGTTTGAAGCACGTTGATTTAAAATTCTGTGAGAATTGTGTTTATGGAAAACAAAAGAGAGTTAGATTCTTCAGAGTTGGGAAATAAAAGAAGAGAAAAATTAGAGCTTGTGCATACAGTTGTATGGGGATCTGCTCTGGTATCATCTCTCGGTGGCTCTTGTTATTATGTCACTTTTATTGATGATGCAACCAGAAAAACCTGGGTTTATTGTATTCGAAATAAATGTGATGTATTTGATACTTTCAAGAAATGGAAAGCTTTGGTTGAAAATGAGACATGTAAAAGGTTGAAGTGTCTTAGATCAGACAATGGAGGTGAATATTGCAACAAAGAGTTTGATAGATACTGTTCAGAGAATGGAATTCACAGAGACAAGACAGTTCCAGGAACACCACAAGAAAATGGTGTGTCAGAAATGATGAATAGGACAATCATGGAGCGTGCAAGGTGCATGAGATTGCATGCAGGATTGCCTTTACAGTTTTGGGCAGATGTTGTAGACACTGCTGTTTATCTAATAAACAGAGGGCCTTCAAGTTCCTTGGATGGTGGTATTTCCAGAGGAGGCATGGATAGGTAAAAAGATAAACTACTCATTTTAAAGACTTTTGGTTGTGAAGCCTCTGTGCACATTAATAAAAAAATAGAACAAAGCTTGAGGCAAAATCAAAGAAATGTACCTTTATTGGATATGGTGTTAATGATTTTGGTTATCGCTTTTATGATTATGAAAAACACAAAATCATTAGAAGCAAAGATGTCATATTCAATGAAAATGTTTTGTATAAGGATCAGCTACAGGAAAAGAAACAAGAAAAAGAAAACAAAGAATACATAGTGCTTGATGAGACACAGAAAAAGTGATGGTGCGTGAAAATCATAATGATCAACAAACCATACAACAACAACAAAGCACCTCAAACACCTGAAAGTGGTGTTAGAAGATCTACCAGGATAAGTAGACCCTTTGAACAATACTTTCCTTCATTTATATTATTATGTATTGTTGACTGATTCTGGTGAACCAGAATGTTATGAAGAAGCAGTGCAGGTAGAAACCAGGAAGAAGTGGGAGCAAGCCATGAAAGAAGAGATGGACTCTTTAACACATAACCAGATTTGGGACTTAGTCAGATTGCCTGTAGGTAAAACAAAAATGCAGAATAAATGGGTTTACAGGTTGAAGGAAGAAGAAGGAGGTAGTAAAAGGTATAAAGCTAGACTTGTGGTGAAGGGGTTTGCACAGAAAAAGGGTATAGACTTTGATGAGATATTTTCTTTTGCTGTTGAAATGACTTCAATCAGAACTATTTTAAGTCTAGTAGCCGCTGAAGATTTGCATCTTGAGCAGTTAGATGTAAAGACAACCTTTCTCTATGGGGATTTGGAGGAAGAGATATATATGCAACAACCACAAGGATATTGAAGAAGAACTTGTATGGCTTAAAGCAGGCTCCAAGGTAGCGGTATCTAAAATCTGACAGGTTTATGTTTGAACAAGGTTATATTAGATGTCACTCTGATCATTGTGTTTATCTCAAAAGGCAAAATGATGGCAGCTATATTATATTGTTATTGTATGTAGATGACATGCTTGTTGCAGGTTCTAACATGTAGGAAATAAATGTGCTTAAAAGAAAATTGGCAAACTCATTTGCAATGAAGGACTTGGGTGCTGCAAAACAAATCCTTGGTATAAGAATAACTAGAAACAGGAAGAATCGAAAATTAACATTGTCTCAGAGTGAGTACGTAGAAAAGGTGTTGAAAAGATTTAATATGCAAAATGCAAACTAGTTAGTATACCTTTGGCTAGCCATTTCAAACTAAGGAGGTGTGTCCCAAGACTCAGGAAGAAATGGCTTATATGTCTAAATTTCAATATGCATCAGCAGTTGGAAGCTTAATGTATGCAATGGTTTGCAGAAGCCTTGATATTGCACATGCAGTGGGAGTTTTAAGCAGGTACATGAACAATCCAGGAAAAGAACATTGGATGGCGGTGAAGTGGATTCTCAGGTATTTGAGAGGTGCCACAAATCAAGCATTATGCTTTAGTGGTTCAAACATTTCTCTACAGGGATATGTTGATGCAGATATATCGGGTGATAGAGATAACATGAGGAGCACCACAGGGTATGTGTTTATTATAGATGGAACAACTGTGAGTTGGGTTTCAAAACTGCAAAGTGTTGTTGCACTCTCAACAACGAAAGTAGAGTATGTTGCTGCTACAGAGGCTAGTAAAGAAATGATTTGGTTACAAAGGTTTCTGGATGAATTGGGTAAGAAGCAGGAGTTGGGTAGGTTATACAGTGAGAGCCAGAATGCCATACATCTTGCAAAAAACTCTGCATTTCATTTCAAGACTAAACATATACAGCGCAAGTACCATTTCATATGGTCAGTGTTGGAAGATGGACAGTTGAAGCTGGGAAAGATACACACTAGTCAGAGTCTTGCAGATATGTTAACAAAAGTTGTAACCACAGGGAGAAACTGAGATTTCGCTTGGTTTCAATTGGTCTTCAAGTATGATGATGAAGATGAGAAACAACCAGGTCCAAAGTGGAGTCATTGTCCAGCCAATGAAGCAGTGATGGAGTTGCTATAATTAGTCTCCAAGTGGGAGATTGTTGGGTGTGGAGCCTGATTATCTTTTTTATTCAAAGGTATCATTACATTAGACCCTAGTTCGTGATGTGGCGACAACGCCACCTGTAATATTTGCACTGCAAAGGGGGTCTAGGGGGGTCGTAGTCAATCTGGGTCGTTCATTAGGCAGAGATCTGACGATAGAAGTTATGTTTAATTTAGGGTTTTTTGCCTTAGAAGGCAATCACTCGCTATATATGAGGGAATTGTATTGCGTCTATGTAGACCTGTGTTCTGAGTGAGAAAGAGAGAGGAGATTGTGTGAGAGGGAAGAGGGAATTACAACGGATCTGCTGTAGGTTATATCTCTTCATTTTGCTGGATAATATAAAAGGAAGGACTGGCTGTTTCTTTGTGGATGTAGCCCAAATTGGGTGAACTGCACATATCTGTGTCTCTCTTGTTTTATGTGTTTTCTGTGTTTATGTTTCTGCAATATATTTTATGTGTTCCATTGCTCTATAATTTACAATTTTCTAACACAAAGGATAATTGGATATTTACACCAAGGAGCACTCAAAATGCTTAGGGAGATAGTAACAAGAGTTCCAGAACGTGGCATGGAACACGATGATGTGTGCAGGGGTGCGTGCTTGGGAAATTTGCTAAGGCAACATTCCCAAGAAGTGACAACAAAGCAGATGGCGTGTTAGGACTTATACACAGACATTTTTGGCCCAGTGTCCACTAGAGCTCTTAGTAGGGCTGAATATTTCGTCACCTTTATATATGATCATTCTAGGAAAACTTGGATCTTCTTCTTGAAGACCAAGGATGAAGTCTTCGATCGTTTAAGGGAGTTTAAGGCTCTAGTGGAGAATGTGACATGGAAGAAGATCAAGGTGCTTCGCTTAGATAATGGTGGAGAGTATATTGATAAATACTTCACAAATTTTTTTGCGAAGGAAGGCATCAAAAGAAAGTGGAGAACTCCATACAATCCACAAGAAAATGGAATAGCATAGGGGAAAAACATAACTATAGTCGGGGCTGCAAAAGCTATGTTATATGACAAGGATTTGCCCAGGTTTCTATGGGTAGAAGCATGGAACACAACGATGTATATTTAGAACATGACTCCTCATAAGGCATTGGGAAAAATGCCAGAAGAAGCCTTCACAGGGGAGAGAAGCCAAAAGTTAGTCACTTTAGGATTTTTGACAACATTGCTTATTGCCATGTGCCAGATGAGAAGCGCACCAAATTGGATCAGACTGCAAAAGAGGGGTTCCTCGATGGGTATAGCAAAACCTCAAAGGCATACAAGATCTACATTACTAACAATAGGAAGATTGTAGTGAGACGGGACGTAAAGTTCATGGAAGACCGAATGAGCCAGCAGAAGCTCCATTGGTCTATTGAAGAATGTAACTAGTGACGGTCCTAATTGTATTTGAGTCATGTATTTATCAAAAGAAAGAAAAGAAAAAACATTAATGAAAGGAATTTTTTATTGACTTATTAAAGGATGGGTTTCATGCTTGAGTCAATGGTCAATATGTAAAAGCACCCATTGAGTGCTCTAGGATTTTTGTTGAGTCAAAGTCAAATTATTTTATAAGAAACCCTTCTTGGGTTCGTTATGTCAAAGAAAGAAATTTATTTTGTCATGTCAAACCCGCCATCCATCAAGTCGGCCTCAAGCTCTCCTAAATTGGTTCCAACTTCATCTTCTATAAGTCGGCTTCTCCTATTATTCATGTCGGCCTCAATTTACACGCAGAAACAACTACATATACCCAAGTGAACTCGACCCAACAGAGAGTTGTCAAGAAGTTCGAAGATAAATTACAGGATAGTGAAGTTTGGGTTATCAAGATAATTGAGATCATCTATAGGACAACGAAGTATTGGGTGACTACAGGACCGAGGCATCATGTTATTGTAGGACCGAAGCATTATGTGACTACAAGACCGAAGTTTTATGTAACTACAGGACCGAAGTATTAGATGACTGTAGGATCGAAGTTTTCTATGATCACAAGACCAAAATTCTTTGTGAATGCAGGAAGCTGAAGTTACATAAGTGGAAAGAAGGATGGGCATCTTGATGAACTACTTATGAAGAAAAGGATTAGCAGATGTGTTATTTCTTAGCAAGGCTGACTTGAAGGATGGAAGGTGTTCTTGGTCTAGGTAATAAGGGTCGCGATCATCCCAACATGTTTTGAATCTACTATTGGAAGAGTTTGACTGGGTTTTCCCCTTCCTAGGGGTTGTGCCTTGGCTGAGTGCCTACATCTGGCGTTCCTCTTTTTGTGTCCGTGATCTTTATTTCTTTTTTACATTTGTCTTGATGATGGAAAGAACACTAATAAAATAATATCACAAGAATTTGTTGATCTAAGAGAAATCATTTAATGAACACTAACCTAATTACAACCTAGATTTCTCAACATGGTATCAAAGTTAAGGGCATTCAAATGAGGGAAACAAGAAGAGCTCAAGGGCCTCAAGACTAGATAAAAAAAGGTAGAGTTTCCTAAGACCGAATTCCCAGAAGGAAATAAAACAAATTATGGGCTCATTCATAAGCCTAATCACAATAACAAGACCGCAAACTTGATCTGAGAAGTTAAAGAGTTTAGAAAAACTTAGTGGCTCTGTTCTTTGAGATCGAAAAGCTAATTATATAGTCTATAGAGGACCGAGCTCCTTAGAAGAGAAAACATAGTTCTAGGCATAAAAGAATAAGGTCTACAAAAGGAAACCAAATTCCCTAATTTCAAAGATCCAAAAATTTAGAAGCCTGTGCACAATTCTAGGTGATCTAATCCAAGTTTGATTAGTCTCATTGTAGATTTAAAGGAAGCTTTAGACAACCTACAACAAAACAAATCAAGTGTCATTTTGCAGGATTGTTACTTAGTCACAATCTCTGAAGAAGCCGAAAATGAAACAATGAACTTTGGCATCTGTAGTGCTAAGGTCTACATATTCCACTATTAAGAAAAAATATATATTAGTATGAGTGAAGTCTACTTGGAAACAAATAGCAAAATCAATCTACTATAGTCAATAAAAGGACAACAAACATTTTAGGACTAGTTCAAAGTCTTCATCAAGTAAGTATTATTACTTCTCTTTATATTATCTGACAAATATGTTTGCAATTGTAGCAATAAGACCAATGGATCATCAATCAAAGGTATGCAATTGTGAGGTATGTATGTAATGTTTTTAGAGCTTGGATACTTGTATGACTTTAAGGGTTGGCTAGTTATTTAGGGATTGCAGATCCTAAATAGTACATCTTATTTGCTTGTTCCCTCTATAAATCTACAAATCATGATATCTAAGGTCTAGAGGTATATGATCATTCTTTATGAAAAATAGAATTGTATGATGTTTAGATTTTAACATAAATTCTCCAGAACTAGTCAGACTCCCTTGGAATTTGTTTAAGATAATATATTCTTGGGTTTAGATCTAGTATATTCTTGTTAGTATTTGTCAAGAAATATTGCAGATATATGGTGACTTGAATCCTTACAACACAAGTTGACAAACAAGGAGGTGAAAATACTTAAGGGAGCCCTTCATTAAACGTACTAGGTTTTGTAAAAAGGAGTAATTCAAGTTATGTATAAAGACTTGTAGTAAATATTCTTCATATTACAAGGTATGATCATTTTAAAAGTTTGTTCTACATTACCTACTCTTTCATGTCGAGGTTTTTGAATCATGAAGATTCTTGTTTGGGTGATTAATCTTTAGATTGAATCTACCTTTATTATCTCTCGTTGTTTGCTCACTTTGGTGAAACCCTAACCTTTAAGGTTCTCTGTGAAACCCTAGCCTTTTGATGCTAAGGGTATGTTGATGTTAATATTGAAACCCTAGTCTGCTTAAGGGTTATTGATAAAGTTTGGAACATCTGATGAAATCCTATTCTTTTGAAGTTTAGGGTTTTGATAATATCTCGGTAAAAACCCTAGTCTTTAGGGTTTGTTGTAAATGTCTAGATTATATAATGAAGCCCTAGATTTTTAAGGTTTGGTAAATTAGGGTTTATAAACAAGACCTTTGTAAATAACTATAGTAAGATCCTAGGAATGAAATCCTACGTGTATATTCGTCCGTATAATGGAAAATCTAGCCTGGTCAAATGATCTGAAAATGGGGCACTTATGCTTTTTGTCTAGCTTACAAGAACCTCTCCCACTTCCAAAGTTTGAATATTCCCAAGTCTTTAATGATTAATCGATACAGAATTAAGAAATGCTTGAAAATATGGGTGCATGCTTATGTTTGTTTTTTAACTGTTCAAGTGCTTATGTACATTTTCTTATGCTGATGTAAAACACATATAATAGTAAATAAAGCAACAAAGAAGCAAACACATAAGACAACAATGTAATATGGAGTTCACCCTGATATCTTGGGCTACGTCCCCTTGAGCTCTAATCAACTCGATTAGGCTCTTTGGGATTATGGCTGAATTCTTTTACAAGTCCGTGACTCAACTCCATATGGTTTACAAATGAACCAATGGGCCCAGAATACCATCTTACCCCTGGCTATCCTTTAGCTACAGACAAATCTAGGCTTCTCTGGACTAATTCCTTCAGTTAATACTCTAAACTTCTTGAGCTTCCGGCTTCTCTGACTCCCTCATAATTGTTTACTGCCTCTGGATTCCTTCTTCTGTCTTCAACTCAAACAACACTAGCAACAACTAGATCATTTTGGTCTCTCTGTTGTTTTGCAACTTCCTCGTAGCTTCATGGCTCGTAGAAGTCAATTTAGAGCTCTCTAGCTCTGCGGCTCTACCTTTACCAAGCCTCCAACCTCTGGTGGCTCCTCTCTGTGAAGCGCTCTGGATCTTTGGCTCTCTATGCTATGCTTCTGAGTCCTCCCGAGCGCTTCACTTACTCTGCAGACGACCTTCCTTGCTCTGTTGACTGCCCTTCTGGCATAAATCGAGCATTCAAACAGATTCCTCAACCTTCACAGCCTCTGAGCTTCCTCTGCGCATTCTTTGTTTCTCTGTTTTACTCTCGGCATCTGCGTGAGCCTCCTTTTTTTTTGCTTCTACTCTGTGAAGCGCTGCTTTGTCTCATCGCTGCCTTTTGGCTTCTGCGCTGCCTCTTGGCCTTAGCTTCCTGCTTTGGCTTCAGCAACAGTTCCCACAACGACCAACAACCTAGTAGCCCTCTGTCTTTGACATTCATGGCTTAAAAGCCAAATCGACGTTGTCTGTTGGTTTTAGATTCTCGTCTCTCGGTCTCCCCAGCCTCTGTCTGCTTCGAATCCCTCTTCCAGGGGTTGTACAATCATTGCTTAACGCCAAAAGGGGAGGTGGCCACCATTTCTTTAACGTAAGGGGCAATCAGCGCTTGGAATCCTTAGTAACAGTGGTTCTTTGTTTACACAGAGAACGCTGTAAAACATGGGAAAAACCATAGAGAACACTGTTCTTGGACTTCAATTTTTCATAAATGCACCCTAAACTCCCATCGGGTCCGCCCACAAGTTGCAAATGGCCTGTCCCTTTGTATTTTAGAAACACATTAAAACATGGCAAATATCGCAAAATCCCGTGAAAATGGCTTTGGTCCGTATCTGAAATATTATGTATTGGCATTCATAGCCCCGTTGGGTCTGTATATATATATATATATATATATCTATATCTCGTAAGTCGTGTATTGCAGGGACCCGGGGTAAGACATATGGTG
Organism: Pinus taeda; assembly: GCA_000404065.3. Lineage (NCBI taxonomy): Eukaryota > Viridiplantae > Streptophyta > Pinopsida > Pinales > Pinaceae > Pinus > Pinus taeda. Next base: position 118,572 of record APFE030168676.1, read on the forward strand.
TGCCCACTACTGACACCGATTGCGATTTGCTGATATCGGCGATCGCAGTCGCAAGTCGCACTATCGCATCAGCATGGGTTTGTGGCTCTGCTCCTCCGATCGCCGATCTACGCTTATTGCATATCGCTCATCGGCCCTTCGCAGTACCACGGGCCATGGTCCATCAGCTTTGGTTATGTGCGGTGCGATAAAGCGTTCATCGCTTATCGCTAAACCTTCATGCCCTTGGCTTAAGTCCTCCCTTTGGATGCTTGGTATGCGCTAAAAGGCTACGATGCGATTTCTTTAAAGGAACACACATGTTTTCTCCTAAGTCCCATTTAGGAGAAATTGCCTCCTTTTCTAAGGAAACTGGGCATCTTCCTTAAGCAATAACTTCTGCATCTGAAGTCCGTTTTCACCCATTCAAATTGCGTTGGATTCAGAATAAGGAGATCTCTGCAATGAGACTATTTCCAGGAGCAGCCTGCGATTTTCATTTTCCTTTGATTTACAAAGGATTTGTGCCATTTGGCACCTTTTACCTCTTGCATGAAGTCTTTTAGACTTAGAGGTTTATCCAGGGTCCATTTTTGGATCACGCCTTCCCACTAAAGGAACTTTTGGTCTCCAAAAGACTGATATACTGATCTGAACAGTAAATGAGAGTGACTCACCCTCTTCTTTCAGCCTCCCTACACTTGCCTTTGCATAGTGCCTCTAAACCAAAGTTTTTGACCACTTCCCTTCTCTGGATGGGCTGGTCTTCCTGAGAAGAATTGTCTTCCTCCTTGCCTTCCTGCAGAACTTCTACTGAAATGGTCATAGAAGGTAGTTTGAGCTTCTCTGCCTTGATCATTGATCCAAGGTGGCTCAACAAATGTGAAGTACAGTTGCTCCACAAAACTTTCATTTGTACTTGTTTGACAAGCTCCATCTTGGAGCCCAAGTTAACTTGTCCCAAATCGACATTACATGCATGTTTACAACAAAGCAATCAGCCCTTCAAGTCAATCACACACACATGTTCGGAAAACAAGGAAAACATCAACATCCTTGTGTTCATGCACATATCTCATGCTTGCATTTCATCCTTCAAATTTCGCTTAAGCACATTGTACTTTCGAAGCTGAAATAAAATATAATATTGCAGCAACAAAGTGAGCTTCCCACTCAACTTCTCCATTCACCTTCTTGGTAAAATCCTGCAACTTGCATTCCATTAACAAAGAAATGCAAATAGATGCATCAATAGACATGCAATCTTAATTGGATAAGAACTCTAACCATTTCTTACCAATCCATTTCAAATGTCCTTTTGTCTGCACATCAACATCGACATGTGGATCATCCTGAGACACATCATTCATGGAATCTTCCTTTCCATTCCTACCATTCTCTCTTTCTACCTTCTCCTTCAGCGTTTGTGGAAGCATTGCTGGATTCAAAGTCCAACACCTTTCAGCAAGATGCCCTTGCTTATGGCAGTAAGTGCAACACGTGCATCCTCTTGTTAACATGATTTGTCTTGTCCAATGGACCTTTGGCTTTTTGCTTCTTTTCCTTCAAAAGCTTCCTGTATGCGGCCATTCTCTTCCAACATCTGGAAACATGATGGTTATCCAAACCACAAAAGGAAGATGCAATTCTTTTCCCAGATCTATGTGGAAATTTATCATGATTTGCAAAATCAAAAGGACTATGGTTAGAACCAGATTTATACTTGCCTCTTTCACCTTTATTGCCTTCATGAGGAGGTGAAGCAAATGAAGAAGTGGTTCCCTTTGGAACACCATCAATCTCTTCAAGTCTGTCAGAGTTTCCACAACTCTTTGGTTCAAGGATGTGCTTCTGAACACCTGCATCCTGCAAATGATGTTTCAAGCCATTGCATTCCTCCCGAACACAATCTTCACACTCTTAAGATAGAGGACCTGCAATGAAACTCATTCTTGGAATGGTTTCAGTGGCCTTCATGGCAGCTTTGAAACCTTTCTCCATAAAACTATCCATAGCCAAGACCCAAATACTTAGGCCTTTCCTCAACCATTATTGGTTCAATAATACCTTGTGCATGCTTTCCCAAGCCCTTGCCTTCATAGCACATCTTGGACATTAGCTTGGAACCTATGCCTCTAGTGTGTTTTCCAAAAGAACCAATATAAGCATTTTTAGAAGAATTTGAAGACAAACTGAAATGGTTTACCTCTTCTTCAAGCTGATACTTGACTAAGGCTTCTTTGGCAACAAAGAGCTGTGACTCCAACTCCTGCATCTTTTTCAGGTTCATATTTGCAATATGAAGTTGCCTCTCCATTTCCTGCAGTCTGTCAACAAGCAACTGCTTCTCTTCCTTCATGGCATTTAGCTGCTTTCTAAGCATGCTGCTCTTCCTTCCATCCTCATACATTTCTCTCACCATATCCATCATGGTGGACAATTCTTGCTTCATGTCTTCATCAAAGAGTCTTGTGAAGACAATAGAATTTGAAGACCCACTTGTAGAAGTTGTCATTATGACAATGAACAAAAAAACTTCAACATGATAAATAAAGAGCTTATTTAAGCAACCTCTTGCAACAAACCTCTTGTGCTTTGGATTGCCTTGAGGTCCTTTGGGATAGAAGAATGCCTTCAACCCTTTTCCTTCTTGTCCTTCCTGGACTGAGTTATCAATAGCTTCCCCTTTACCTTTGCAAACTCAGAAAATAGTCAGTCCAAAAAACAAGCATATAATCAGCGTTTTGCTGTTCAAACACCTTTCAGACAAACAGTCTTTGCTTTGTCAATCAAGTATTCTGATATAACCTTCCTAAAGGTGTGGCTAATCAATTTTAAGCTCCGATACCTGATCTGAAAATGGGGTACTTAGGCTTCTTGTTTAGCTTACAAGAACCTCTCCCACTTCCAAATCTTGAATATTCCCAAGTCTTTAATGATTAACCAATGCGGATTTAAGAAATGCTTGAAAATATGGGTGTATGCTTATGTTTGTTTTTTAACTGTTCAAGTGTTTATGTACATTTGCTTATGCTGATGTAAAACACATATAACAATAAATAAAGCAGCAAAGAAGCAAACACATAAGACAACAATGTAGTATGGAGTTCACCCTGATATCTTGGGCCACGTCTCCTTGAGCTCTAATAAACTCGATTAGGCTCTTTGGGATTATGGTTGAATTCTTTTACAAGTCCGTGACTTAACTCCATATGGTTTATAAATGAACCAATGGGCTCAGAATACCGTCTTACCCCTGGATGTCCTCTAGCTGCAGATAAATCTAGGCTTCTCTGGACTAATTCCTTCAGTCAATACTCTGAGCTTCTTGAGCTTCCAGCTTCTCTGACTCTCTTAGAATTGTTTACTGCCTCTGGACTCCTCCTTCTATCTTCAACTCAAACAACACCAACAACAACTAGATCATTTTGGTCTCTCTGTTGTTCTGCAACTTCCTCGTAGCTTCATGGCTTGTAGAAGTCAGTTTAGAGCTCTCTATCTCTGCGGCTTTGCCTTTACCAAGCCTCCAACCTCTGGTGGCTCTTCTCTGTCAAGCGCTCTGGCTCTTTGGCTCTCAACGCTTTGCTTCTGAGTCCTCCCGAGTGCTTCACTTACTCTGCAGATGGCCTTCCTTGCTCTGTTGACTGCCCTCCTGGCATAAATCGAGCATTCAAACAGATTCCTCAGCCTTCACAGCCTCTGAGCTTCCTCTGCGCATTCTTTGTTTCTCTGTTTTACTCTCGGCATTTACGTGAGCCTCCTTTTTTTTTGCTTCTACTCTGTGAAGCACTGTCTTTTGGCTTCTGCGCTGCCTCTTGGCCTTAGCTTCCTGCTTTGGCTTCAACAACAGTTCCCACAACGACCAACAACCTAGCAGCCCTCTATCTTTGACATTCATGGCTTAAAAGGCAAATCGGTGCTGTCTGTTGGTTTCAGATTCTCGTCTCTCGGTCTCCTCGGCCTCTGCCCGCTTTGAATCCCTCTTCTAGGTGTTATACAATCATTGCTTAACGCCAAAAGGGGAGGTGGCCACCATTTCTGTAACGTAAGGGGCAATCGGTGTTTGGATTCCTTAGTAACAATCGTTCTCTGTTTACACAGAGAACGCTGTAAAACACGGGAAAAGCCGTAGAGAACACTGTTCCCGGACTTCAATTTTTCATAAATGTGCCCAAACTCCCATCGAGTCTGCCCACAAGTCGCTGTCGCAAGTCGCAAATGCCCTGCCCCTTTGTATTTTAGAAATACATTAAAACATGGCAAATATCGCAAAATCCAATGAAAATGGCTTTGGTCCGGATTTGAAATATTATGTATTGGCATTCATAGCCCCGTCGGGTCCGTATATATATATATATATATCGCAAGTCACGTATCGCGGGGACCCGGGGTAAGCCATATGGTGTACCCAGTGCTGACGCCGATTGTGATTCACCGATATCGGCGATCGGAAGTCGCAAGTCGCACTATCGCATTAGCATGGGTCTGTGGCTCTGCTCCTCCAATCGCTGATCGCCGATCGACGCTTATCGCATATCACTCATCGGCCCTTCGCAGTACCACGAGCCATGGTCCATCACCTTTGGTTATGTGCGATGCGATAAAGCTTTCATTGGTTATCGCTAAAACTTCATGCCCTTGGCTTAAGTCCTCCCTTTGGATGCTTGCAATGCGCTAAAAGGCTACGATGCGATTTCTTTAAAGGAACACATATATTTTCTCCTAAGTCCCATTTAGAAGAAATTGCCTCCTTTTTCTAAGGAAACTAGGCATCTTCCTTAAGCGATAACTTCTGCATCTGAACTCCTTTTTTGCCCATTCAAGTTGCGTTGGATTTGAAATGAGATCTCTGCAATGAGACTATTTTCAGGAGCAACCTGCGATTTTCATTTTCCTCTGATTTACAAAGGATTTGTGCCATTTGGCACCTTTTACCTCTTGCATGAAGTCTTGTAGACTTAGAGGTTTATCTAGGATCCATTTTTGGATCATCAAAATTATTGTATATCTAGCTTTGATGTATTGATGTTTGTCTCTAGGGTTCACCTAATAAATATGAATATGAGGTGCTAATGCATGAAACCCTAGATATGTATATGCAAATATGCTATCTTGATTGAGATTGATATTCTAGGACATGATGGTATTGTTTTTGCTCATGATTTGGTTTTGATGATAAAATTAGGTTTGCAACAAACCCTAGTAGAGTCTGTCATGTAATTCTAAAAGCATATTGTTGAAACCTTAGATGTATATCTCGAAGTTGGAGTCTAGGGTTTAAGACAAAACCCTAGCAAGAAATTGAAGTCTAGTATGTAAAAGGATGTAACCTTTATTGTTTGTGAATCTATCTAGGTTTAGGTATATGATGTCTAAAATTTGAATGTTTTGATGCTTCCATTGTAATGATATGATTTTGATATAGTTAACTTCATGCTTCTATATGTTTGTATTTGGTTGTATTTGCTGTGAAAGTTTTGCAAGAACATAATCTTCAAGATGTAGAAGATGTTCATAATTGAAGATGATAATAATGATGAGCATGATGTAGGAAGCTATAAGAATGATGATGATCAATAATGTTGTTCTCCCTAAGTTGAGAGGGAGCATGATTAGAAGAAAGGGTACATCTCCCCAGTTGAGAGGGAGGGCATATTTTGACAGTCATAATGAATACATTGAAGAAAGAATGAAATGTGAGAATGAGTAAAAGCACTATAGATGGATTTGCACACAAAAAAATTGAGAAGTATTGAGGTTGTAGTTGGTGCTACTGAAGAAATGAAAGAAGAAAAACTTTTGACAAGTTGTATTTGGATAACTTGATAAGTAGCGTTAGAATGATTGAGGACCCCAAAGGTTTGTGTTTACTTGAATATATCTTTAAAGGTTTATTATTGATCAGGGTTGTGATTGGGCAAGATCTCTTCGTCAAAAGTTTGAACGTTTGAAGCATATTGGTGGACATATATTTGATTTAGTTGATAAGGAGAGAGGAAGCATCTTGTGGTAACAAGATGCTTGGGAGGACATCTGGTCGACCTATGTGTTGATATCTATATCCCAAAGTAGGGAGGGTGGTGTTGGTCATGGAGCTCCGACCTTGGATATGCACCTAGATCCCTAGGTTGGTGATAGAGCTTAAAAGCCTGTTGGTATCTAGAGAGGCTAAAGCTTGAGTTCACCTTAGTCCCACCCGATTAGTGTACCCCGGTCAGGTAACTAATCTGTAGCATTGCATGTGCTAGAACTCTTCATAGTTCATATCATTTTGAGATCTTCCATGTACCTTTATGTGTATGTAATTATGAATACATCCTTAGTTAAGAGGGAGTGTTGAAGAATGTAACTAGTGACGGTCTTCATAATTGTACTTGAGTCATGTATTTATTAAAAGAAAGAAAAGAAAAATTATTTATAAAAGGAAATTTGTATTGACTTATTAAAGCATGGGTATTTCATGTTTGGGTTAATGGTTAATAGTTCAAAGAACCCATTGAGCGCTCTAGGATTTTTGTTGAGTCGAAGTCAAATTTATTTTGTAAGAAACCCTTTTTGGGTTTGTGATGTCAAAGGAATTTATTTATTTTGTCATGTGAAACCCTCCATCCATCAAGTCGGCCTCAAGATCTTCTAAATTGGTTCCAACTTCATCTTCTATAAGTCGGCTTCTCCTATTATTCATGTCGGCCTCAATTTACAGGGAGAAACAACTATATATACTCAAGTGAACTCGACCCAACAAAGAGATGTCAAGAAGTTCAAATATAAACTACAGGATAGCGAAGTTTGGGTTATCAAGATAATTCAGATCATCTGTAGGACAACAAAGTATTAGGTGACTATGAGACCAAAGTATTAGATGACTACATGATCGAAGTTTTCTATGATCATAGGACATAAATTCTATGTGAATTTAGGAAATTGAAGTTACATAAGTGGAAAGGATGACGAGCATCTTAGTGAACTACTTATGAATAAATGGACTAGCAAATGTGTTATTTCTGAGTAAGGTGTTCTTGGTCTAGGTAATAAGGGTCGTGGTCATCTCAACTTGAGTTGAATCTACTATTAGAAGAGTTTGATTGGGTTTTCCCTTTCCTATGGGTTTTTCCCTCGCTGAGTGCCTACATTTGGTGTCTCTTTGGCTGTCTATGATTTTCATTTATTTTTGGCATTTGTCTTGATGATGGAAAGAACACTAATAAAATAATATCACAAGAATTTGTCAATCTAAGAGAAATCATTTAATGAAACCTAACCTAGTCATTGCCCTAGATTTATCAACATGGTCCAGCCACAGGGGCAGCCAGTGGGGCAACCATTAGGAGAGTCACTAGGATCCAATACAATGACCAATACTAGCATTTTCTTAGGTGCAACATATCTAGTGAGTTCACAACAGACTGAGCAACAAAGGTAGGATGAGGAGGAGCTAGTTGAACTTCCCACCACTAGTGGTTGAACCAACAAAGAAGTTTGTCAGACATTGAGAGATGTAGAGGAGTTCATTGGAGCTCTTAAGATGAACAAGAGAGAGCACAAACAACCTGACAGGTTCCAAGCATTGGTGGCTCAGGTTGCAGAACCTTCCAACTTTCATGAGGCTGCACAATGTCAGGTGCGGGTAGATGCCATGGTAGAGGAATACAACTCTATCATATTGAATGATGTTTGGGAGGTGGTGCCGAGGCTTGAGCACTGTGAAAATTCCTAGATTTAACAATCTCTGGAATCCTACTGCAACTAGCTGAATCTACTTCACCCAAATTGTAAATTACATTACAAACTTATTTATGATTTCTTCTTGAAACATTGAAGTAAATTACTGAAGCAACCTACACCAAATTAAATATGATATTGAAACATAGAAACTGAGCAAGGAAAATAGAAACACATAGGACACCGTTATTTTCGGACAATAGTCCCCGGAAAAACCCAATGCACGAAAACCAGTGCAACAATTCTGAGGGTTTTATTATTATGCAGGAGAAAATCTTAGTACAATTCTAGGATGCTCAACTAGCAATCCGATACAGAGAGAATACTGGACAAAAGAATGGTGAAATGATCTCACGTTGTCATTAGGAGAGTCAGTGACATTGAAGTAAATTACTGAAGCAACCTACACCAAATTAAATATGATACTGAAACATAGAAACTGAGCAAGGAAAATAGAAACACATAGGACACCGTTATTTTCGGACAATAGTCCCCGGAAAAACCCAATGCACGAAAACCAGTGCAACAACTCTGAGGGTTTTATTATTATGCAGGAGAAAATCTTAGTACAATTCTAGGATGCTCAACTAGCAATCCGATACAGAGAGAATACTGGACAAAAGAATGGTGAAATGATCTCACGTTGTCATTAGGAGAGTCAGTGACTGATCCTGCTGAACTAGACGCTTTGTGTCACCCTTTGCGTGGCCTTTGCATAGAATTGCGTCACTCCTGACAGTTTTTGCGTCACCCTTGCTGGGTATCACGCTGCCCCTCTTCCAGATCCTCTGTTGGCTGAGAAAATTGATCTTCTGCCTCCCAGACTCACACCCTGACTTCCGACAACTGAAATTCAACTTCCCTTGGCGAGAAACTCGACTTCCCCTCAAGGACCACGCTACCTCTCCGTCAACATTGCGTGGGCCAACGTCAATCTTCTTCTGGACGTTTTACTATCCTCCCTTTGCCTCGTACTCTCTGGAAATTCCTTCTTTCGGATTCTCACTGCCCCTGTGCTCCAAGAAATCTCTTCAATCGATTTTTCCTCCTGAGAACTTCTCACTTCAAAAAATCGATTTCCTTGATCTCTCAGTGTGTCTTCCAAATGACCCTCAAGCCCCTTATTATATCTTCCTGTTGGACAAACAAAGGCCTAGATTAAATCTTAATCAAAGGCTTAGATCATTTTGGCTTGATCTGTGTCTTTTTCTAGAAGTTTCACCCATGGTTAGATTAATACCCATTAATATTTTAGTTTCCCTAAGTTTAGACTTAGGAACCCCATTAAAAATATTAATTATTTTAATAAAATCACTTATGGGTGGAATTTCCCAAAACGCTTTCTGGGTTCTTTGGAATACATGTGCCCAAGCCTCCTAGCAGGTTCTTTGGAATACATGTGCCCAAGCCTCCTAGCAAAATTTGAGGCTTAGAGCACATCCGATGCTACCCCAAATCAACAAGAACAGGTTAGTTGTAGGTTCTCGTTAGATCTACAAGATTAAGTACACTACTTACTACAATGTGGAGAAGTACAGGCTAGATTCATGGCAAAGGGGTATGCGCAGAAAGAAGGGATAGATTATGAGTAGACCTTCACCCCAGTTGCCAGATACACTTTCCGGTCAGTTATATCCCTAACAACTCAAATGGGGTGGCAGATTCACCAGATGGATGTAAAGACAACATTCTAGAACGAAGTGATAGGGGATGAAGTGTACATAGAACCAATGAAGCATGACCCGTATTAGACCCGTGAGTACCCGTGGGTCTTGGCAGGTTCTATACTGAGCCGGGTCACTTGCATAGAACCCATGTTTAAGACCCTGACTCAGCGGGTATCTTATAGAACCCGTCTACCCATATAAGACCTGCGGGTATTCTATAGGACCTGTATATAACCTGACGAGCCTCAAAAGGCACAAAATATTCAGTTTTTTTTTTTGGAAATGAGGTGATCTATCTGTTGCACTCCAATTAGACTTCTACCATCTAGCTCTTTCAAATCTTTACTTCCTTGAGGTACACATCCAATCACTACCAATGGCTTCTTTGCATCTCTACCCCTTTGAATCAAGGTCTTCATGGCTGATTGACTGGGTGACTTTATTGTGCATCTGTTCTAAAAGCATATAGTTATTCACCTTGTATGTGCCATCCATGTCCATACTACAGAGTCCTTGAAAGCCTCCTGAATTTTGACCAAAGATCTTCAATTTCTTTCCGTTATAATTCTTTTAAGATGTGTATAGTAGTGCACTTGTATCTACCTGCCAATGGGCTTATTTCTTTGCACCACCAACTTCTTGGAAAGGAAATTGCCTCTTTAGAAGAAAGTTACATGCTTGCTAATTGTCAGTTATGCTCCAAAATAAAGTGAGAGATCAGGAATGATCCTTTGACTCAAAATAGTTTCAGAGGTGGGTGTACATGATTTTCTATTATGGTGCAATTTTGGCCATACCCGTTACTCAATTGAATGACCTTTAAGCTTGCATTCTTGGGGTCACACGTCCTATTTGCTAGCACTCTTTTACACATGAGTTTGATTAAGATTTAGAGTAGAGTTTTCTTTTACTGTGCTCTTTGCTAGTAGATGCATTATGTATTCCTGCATTCCTTTTAGAGTTGTTGACGCATGTTAACTTATTTTGGTCATTTGTGGATGTTAATCAAATTTCAATTTCTGTACAACTTGCATACATTTTTCTCAAAATCCCTCTTGAGTTTTGTAGAAAAGTGTCAATCTAACCTTCCTCCTTTGAATTAGGTTTAATGTCCCCTATCTAGTATCAACATCTTCTCTCTAAACTTCATCACTACTTTATCTTTCTTCTGCTTGGTGAAGTTTGACGGTTAATGAACTTTTTTCATTTCCTGTTGTGGTGGTTTCGGTGGTAGCCACTCATCTTATTTTTTCTTCTACAGGGCCCCTTATATGTGCTTATTTTGAAGAATGTAATCTCTAGTCCCTTCGACCTAGTTTCATCAATGTGAATGTAATCTCTAGTCCTTTTTGTGCTTAAAATTTACCATATTTTAATGTTTTTTTGTATTTTGACAAGTCTTATAAGGGTCGTTCCTGAGTCTTATACGAGTCGACGAGTCAATGCTGTGACAAGTCTTATACAAGTATGAGTTGTGCAACATTGCATAGAACAACCATAAGGCTTTGAGACTCATGAGAGGCGCACACATGTGTGTAGGCTGAAGAAAGCTCTATATGGTCTCAAGCAGGCTCCCAAGGCATGGAATGGTCGAATTGATAGCTACTTGCAACAGATGGGATTCATCAAAAGTGACGCATATCCTAACCTTTACTATTTGATGGTAGAGGATGAGCCACTCATCCCAGTATTGCATGTGGATGATCTCTTCATGACAAGGTGATCAGGATTCAGGGCTCATAAAGGAATGCAAGAGGAACCTAGCAGCAGAGTTTGATATGAAGGATTTGGGGTTGATGCACTATTTCCTGGGATTGGAAGTATGGTAGAAGGACGGGGAGATATTCCTTGGTCAAGGGAGATATGATACAAATATTCTGAGGAGATTTAAAATGCATGATTGTAGACCCATGTCTACGTCCATGATCACCAACTGGAAGAAGATAGCCGCGTCAGAATCCAAATCACAAGGCTGTTGACCCCACCTTGTATAGACAACTCATTTGTTCTCTCATGTATCTGGTCAATACTAGGCCATATATTTGCTTCGCAGTCAATATCCTCAATCATTTTATGATGGAACCAAAGAGGGTACATTGGACAACAACGAGACACATTTTGAGGTATGTACGTGGCATAGTAGAATATGAGTTGAAATATACCTGAGGGGATGACGTTAGATTATGTGGATTCACAGATGTAGATTGGGCAGGCAGTTCAGTGGACATGAAAAGTACCTCAGGGTACTACTTTAGTGTTGGATCAGGGATGGTTTCTTGGTGTAGCAGGAAGCAGAAGTCAGTAGCACTGAACTTTGTAGAGGCAAAGTATATGGCAGCGAGCATAGTGACGTGCGAAGCTATATGGCTTCGAAAGCTACTAGTAAGTTTGTTCAGGTAGAGGATGGATGCGACTAGTGTCCACTGTGATAATCAAAGTTGCATCAAGCTCTTTGAGAATTCGGTGTCATTTTGTCAGAGATTGTGCGCAACGTGGAGCAATCCAACTATAGTATGTTTCCACAAATGAGCAGGTTGCATATATACTCACAAAGGTTCTAGGGAGAGCTAAGTTCCTCTATTTCAGAGAGCAGACTGGTATGGCATGAACCCATTTCAATAGCAAAGACAATATTTCAGATGCTTCCCAGTTGCAGTAGTTCTAGGAGTAGTAACAACAGTTGAAAGGGAGTTGTAGTGCAGATGCAGAGTTGGCAACATTACAGGATTTACAGTGCAGTGTCAGCAGCAACACAGATGCAATAGTTTGGTTCAACTACAATCAATGGCAAATGAATCAGAGTTGCGTAGTGGTTGATGGATAGTGGGAGGTAGCTACATTGGTAAGACATCAACAATGTAGTTGGAGGATGTAGTAGAGACAGGGTGTTGTAGCAGTATGACACTATAAGCCCTTCCTCGCTAAGAGGGTAGCATCAAATGGTGTTCTAGTCTCAAAATTTTGTGGAGAGGCTAAAACACAGGAGTTCTCCAAAAATGAGAAATCGTTTTTGAAAATTCCACCTAGAGATTGCTCAATTAAATTAATTAAACATAATAAAAAATTTCCTAAGTCTAACTTAGGAAAAGTGGTTAATTAATAGGAATTAATTGAGAAAGGCGAGGATCATCTAGAAACTCACGCAGATTGACTTGGAGATGATCTCAACCATCGATTAAGTTTTAATTGTGGCCGTTGGAATCCCAACTAGAGATTATAAGAAGAGATCGACGGGTAGATGGAGAACACACACTAGTGCAGATACTCAGTGATCTAGGCAGTTTGATTTTCCAGTGTAGGTTATTCAACAGGAGAAATCAAGCCAGTAGATTGAGTAGCAAGCGACAGAGGGGTTGCAGACCAGTATTCTGGAGGAGACTCCAATTCCGGAGAGTCAAAAAGAGGAGGCCAAAATTATTCTCCAGGAGGCTGCATAGGGGTAGCGCAGAGTCGCAATTGAGCAGTTCAATTTAGTTGAGGAGAGGTTTGTTTTCAGTTCCAAAGGCCGGGAATATTTTCCAGAGTGTTGGAGAGACAATTTCCTAGTCATCAGCAGGTAGAACGACTTTATTTGCAGGAGCTCTGCGCTGAGCGTAAGAGGGTCTGCGTTAGGGTGATGCAGGGCCTGCGCAGAGCTAGGTGGACGACTTGATTTTCAGAGGTCTATCAGGTGCCGAGATTGTTCAGAAAGAGAGTAAAATCCCTCAATGTATTTTTGCCAGTATTTCTCTTTGGAAGAATTGCCCGTTTGGTGACATTTTATTGTACTCAGAAATTTGGCTGCTACTTAATAATAAAAATCCTCACTGCTGCACCGGTTTTGCCACATTGGGTTTTTCTGGGGACAATTGTCCAAAAATAACCGTGTTATAATTTTTGTGTGTGCTAGCATTTATCAATTTCCAACATTTTTGCAACATTTATTTTATCTTGTGAAGAAATTGCAGTGTGATTGATTCGATATTAATCAGAAAATTAATAAACTGATAACCAGTTAGGAGAATTAATTCCAATTGCTGCATTTCAAAGAATTTTCACACACAGCCTATCTTCCATCCTCAACCCAGTTGCCATGACTTCAACCACACAACAAAAATCTGCCCCAAGGGTAAACTCAGCTCCCTCTCAACCACACAACCGTGTTTAAACTGCTGTTATGTCACTGTTTGGTGTTTGGTCATTGTTTCTTAGTGACACTGCTCACCATTGCTATGATACCATGTAGAAAATTGACTGTAAATCCCTCTTGGTTTCAAGTTTGGTTTTCACATCAAGTTTAATGCCCTTCACCTCATTATTAGCAGTTGATATAAACTTGAATATAAATGTCAAGAGGAAACATAATAGATTTACTCTACTTTTCACATCTGCTGAGAAATCACACAAACGTTCATGAAATTTGGACACAAAAATTTTTGGTCAAGCTGACTTTGGAAAAACCCCGAAGGGAAAACCAGTGAGAGAGAGAGTTCTTTTTTTTCAGATAGAGAAATTATTACAACAATTAAATTCAACGCACAGTCAACTTATCTCCTTGATATCTTGCTTAGAATTCCTTGTGAAATGTGCTGACGGCTCCATAGAAATTTCTGCTAGCAGCCTCAATTTCTGTGCTGAATAGACCTTGTTTTTTGTACCCAAATTTGCTCATAAAACTATGCCTCAACCCACTCAAAATTTTTGCTTGCTGCACGAATTTCCTACTTGAGTTTTCTCCTTGAAAAATGCATTGATCCCCTCGAAACTTGTGCTGGTTTGTAGTTCTGACAGACAACAATTAATGAGGTCTGTCTCCCTCGATTTTCACACCAATTCTTCTTGAAAGCCGCACTTCTACTGACAGCAATAAATGTAGCCTTGACAGTCCTTGAAACCGGCCCAATGTGCCTCGAAACCTGCGCTCAGGCAGTGACAGTCAATGCACATAATTTCCTCGAAATTTGTGCCAATCTACTCAACCCCTTCCTTGGAATCCGTGCTTGTAGCCTAGCTGCTCTACTGTTGTACACCTGGTGTATTTACCTTTCTCCTCTTAGACTCTGCTCCTTTTCTCCAATCTCACACATGAAGAATGAATCTCTCAAAGTGCCTTTACCCCCTGAAGAGAAAGGCCTGTCCGTGGGATCAAAGGCTGAGATTAGATCTTACCCTTTCTTGACCAATGTGTAGAAAATGTAGGTGTGATGTAGCCCCTTTAGTTTCTGTTAGTTTTGCATATCAGTTGAATGTTGGCCCCATAGTTCATTGCATATTTAAACATGAATGCAAATTAGAACAAAAACACTGCTAGGCTACTTCTACTTTCACTTTCACTTTTCAGCTGATAATAAACCTTTAACAATCACACATAAATTTAAGACACTTATTTTTGGTCAATCTTAGACCCTGGGAAAACCCCAAAAGGGAAAGCCAGTTTTAAGGAGAATTTTATTTGGTAATCTCAGAGAATTTTTACACAGCAATAAATACACTTCAAGTACTGATCTCTCCTTTGAAGTTTGTGATGGTCCTCTAGAAATTTGTACCACTGTCCTTGAAACTTGTGCCAATGTCAGATCTCTGCACTTTGAACTGTGTGCCACTGTCAGCCCTCTGCCTTGGAATTTGCACTCAGACAGAATCTAGAAAATTGTGTTCTGCTCCCTTGAAAACGTGCCACTTCATAGCAATAAATGCCCTGAAAAACGTGCTGTCAGACAGAGTTAATTACGTCGGTCTGTGTGCCACTGACAGCTTGCTTTCTGGTGCGGTTTTCAGGACTCTGACCTCTATTTTTCTCAAAAAGTGGGTCTGTCAGACCACATTAAATGCACAGTCTCTCCCTCAAAACCCGTGCTGAATTCTTGTCGATTTGCGCATTGGAAACTGCTGTAAGTGCCTTGAACTGCATGCTACAACACTGCCTTAAAACTCGGGCCTGTTTCTTTGGGATTCGAGTTGTAGGTGGTCTTCTCCTTGCTGTAGCTTGGTCTTTCCTTCAACAAACTTCAGCTCTCACAGCATCTCCTTGTTCTCTTCCTCCTTGCTCTCTTCTCTAATCTTGCACTTGAAGAATGATAGTTCTCCTTGCATTTTTCCTCCCTTTTAGTCTCTCTAATGAGGAGAAACCTAATCCCTTAGATCAAGGGCTGAGATTAGATCTCAGCTTTCCGTGATCAATGGTGGAGATCTAATCTCCCATTGACCCCTTCTTTATGTCTCCCCCTTCATTAAGAGCCTCCCTAGCCACTTTAATAACTTTAGGTTGTACCATGTATTTTTCTCATGAAGTAACTTTAATATAACGAAGTACTTTGTACTTTTGTACCACATAAAGTGCCTAAAGTCACATGACTTTAGTAACTCATAAAGTTACACACTAAAAAGTGGTCCACATGTGTTTTCGTAGCCCAAAGGCAAAAAGCACTAGGAAACACCTCCTTGGTACCCTTTTTCTCAACACAATGGTGGAGATCTAAACTACATTGACCCTCTCAAGTTCCCCTTTTCATTAATTGACCCTCCTTGTCACTTTAATAATATAAAAGGTACCATGTGCTTTATGGCACATAAAATAACTTTAAAACATAAAGTCCCTTTAATAATATAAAAGGGCGTAGTCTAACTTATAGACAAAATGACCTTTTTCATGACCATTTTTATGGATAATTTTAATCAAAATCTGATAGGGATTTTTAAAAACTTGAGCTTAAATTGTTTAATCTGCATAATTTGAGTGCCCCAGGGGTTTTTCAGGGTGGTGAATCCATTTATGCATTTAAAAATGTTGAAATTGTATTGTCGGATTTTGGTGAATTCCGGTGAAAAAGGCTATTTCGTCTATAAGTTAGACTTACACCATATAAAAGCATACCATGTACTTTATGACACTAACTTTAAAACATAAAGTCACTTTAATAATAAAAAGTACAATGTACTTTTATAATCTCATAAAGTAACCCATAAAAAGTCACATGACTTTAATAAACTCATAAAGTCACTTTTTAATTTTATAAATTCACTTCATAAAGTGCTAATAATAAAAAGTACAATGTGCTTTTATAATCTCATAAAGTAACCAATAAAATGTCACATGACTTTAATAAACTCATAAAGTCACTTTTTAATTTTATAAATTCACTTCATAAAGTGCCTTGATAATGAAATATGCTCGATTACTTCTACATGCTAGGCACGGTCAATGCAAAAGTACCTCTGAGCTACAAAACGCTAACACTTTTCTCACGAGAGCTACAAGATAAAATGCTACCTTTGCCCATCTAGGATTTGTCCCAAACCCTATTCTTCTTTGTTTCCTTAGGGTGAAACGTTAACACTAGCTTTCCTTGAAATTCTTTCAATAACCCTAGTGCTCATGACAAAGAGAGTAAATGCACATGAAGAAGAGTACAAGAAGGCAAGTTTGTCTGAGCTCTCATATCTCTAACACAAGTATCTGATTTTACATGAGTAAACTAGTAGGTGTTAAAAAAATTTATCCTTCCTTCATTTATATGGAACATGAAGAATGCCAACAATCATAAAGTGGATCAAGTTGACCACATGTAACCTATCTTATCAATAAATAGGCCCACATGTGGAGCACCCCATGTTTAAGTGACAAACTTTTCTCACAAGAGCTACAAGATGAAATGCTACCTTTGCCCATCTAGGATTTATCCCAAACCCTATTCTTCTTTGTTTCCTTAGGGTGAAATGTTTACCCTTGCTTTCCTTGAAATGCTTTCAATAACGCTAGTGCTCATGACAAAGAGAGAAAATGCACATGAAGAAGAGTACAAGAAGGCAAGTTTGTCTGAGCTCTCATATCTCTAACACAAGTATCTGATTTTACATGAGTAAACTAGTAGGTGTTAAAAAAATTTATCCTTCCTTCATTTATATGGAACATGAAGAATGCCAACAATCATAAAGTGGATCAAGTTGACCACATGTAACCTATCTTATCAATAAATAGGCCCACATGTGGAGCACCCCATGTTTAAGTGACAAACTTTTCTCACAAGAGCTACAAGATGAAATGCTACCTTTGCCCATCTAGGATTTATCCCAAACCCTATTCTTCTTTGTTTCCTTAGGGTGAAATGTTTACCCTTGCTTTCCTTGAAATGCTTTCAATAACGCTAGTGCTCATGACAAAGAGAGAAAATGCACATGAAGAAGATTACAAGAAGGCAAGTTTGTCTGAGCTCTCATATCTCTAACACAAGTATCTGATTTTACATGAGTAAACAAGTAGGTGTTGAAAAACTTTATCCTCCCTTCATTTATATGGAACATGAAGAATGCCAACAATCATAAAGTGGATCAAGTTGACAATATGTAACCTATCTTATCAATAAATAGGTCCACATGTGGAGCACCCCATGTTTAAGTGACACATGTCAAGCTCTGGGCGAGTATGTACAACAATTGAGGGGCCGAGCCTGAATGCTCCACAATGTGTCCAATGCTTCTCCTCCAAAGGCTGTCGAGGCTCCAATGCTACCTCCTAGGTGATGTGTACCTTTGGGCCTATCCACCTACATGATCACTCCTCAACCCAAGCATCCTCAAGTCAAGTACAAGCTTACATGCAAACAATGAAGAGTCCCCATCCAATCTTAATGCTCAGTTCCATTCTCCAAGATGCCTAATGCCCTTTCTCCAAGGGAAGTCATCCTCCCAAGGAAGCAACCAACCTCCAGAGTCCATATGCACAACTCATGAAGAAATCCATGAGTCATGTAAGTCTTCAACATCCCGAGGAAGTATGCCACAAGCATCAAGACAATTCTAGCCATCAATGAGCAAGCTAACTCCAATGTGTATGTCCATCCTGGAATATCTAGGGAAAGTCACTAATCAACACACCATGCATCCCATATCACATGAAGCACCCCCAAGCATGGTGTGAATGCTTTCAGAGTAACCTTGAAAGGTAACAACATTGAGGGCAACTCAAATTCTAGATTACTAACAACAATAGCTCAACTGCTAGTAGCTGGTAACCTCAAGGGATTTGACCAGATTTGAATCTGTGACCTATGGCCTCCCTGTTGGCAACATGCCTTGGGTGGAAGGTTCCACTTATTGAGCTAACCCATGGGGCTATAAATATGATAGATTAATAAGTGATTAGGTATAACTTTGAATGTACATAATATGTTTTTCTTTTCCATGTAGTCAAGCACATCAGGGAAAGGGTAAGATATTCTTCAACAACAAGGCTTGAAGCCATTACATCAATATACTTAATATGAGATCAACATGTATTTGTGGAATTGAACCTGGGTGGAGAGGATAAGAGTCATTCCTCCCAACCACACAGGATAAACTCAATTGACTATAATTTACATAATACATATATAAATGACACTTTAATTATTGGTGATACTCCTATGGTTCTCATTTTACTTCAAATGTCCAATTAGTCTTGAAATTGATATTAGAGTGTGAAGATATGTATAATAAATAACTTTCTTGTTATTATTGTCTTAATATGTATTGCTAAAGGCATACAATTTTATGGTGATCAGTGTTCACTGTTAACAAATATTCTTATTAATCCCAGAGAGTACTATGGCTTTTCACCTGATGAAGAAAATGGTGTAAGTTTCAGATGTCAAGGCCCTTGGTGCTGAATTAATACCATCATATTGGGCAATGTTCCACCAAGGTTCCGGGACGAGGGGGCGAGGGAGTGAGGGGGCGCGGGAGCGGCCTTTGCAAAAGCTTCCTACCATTTTTTAGGAAACGTGGGGGAGCGTCAGGGTCTTAAAAATTTATAAATATAAAATATAATTTATTAATTGAGTCCACTATGACAATTTGGTTTGAATTGAAAAGCTGCAAAGCATGATCATTGATATGGAAATATCAATTTGACATTATCCAAATTTATAATATCATATAAAATAATAAATTTAAAATTCTAATTCAGCTTGGTCAAATTCTAATTTAGATTTTGGTCAGACAGAGGGAGAACTTCAGCTTGATAAGGTAGCCACTGAATTCTGTGAAAAGGTAAATGAACAGACCAGGAACACTGCATTGGCAGTAGAAGGGGCAACTACAATGGGTTGTCCAGCTGTATTGGATCCAACAGCTAGAAAGTTTGTTATATTATATATAATATAGACAGTGCACCATATGCTGAAAGAAGAGTTTTAGTTCCAGGAGAGATGAGAATATCACATGAAAGAGTTTCTGACTGTTTACTATCAAATGACATTGACTGCAGGATGACCATCTGCGAACCAACTTGGGTGACCAACGATGGCATGGATAATTTGTCTACCTTATTAGAGCAATGCCATGCAGTTCAAACTTCAAACTAGCAATGTATTTCAGGGATGAAAATAATTTTCAGACCTGAGAATTCAAGATGAGCAATTGTGCTCTGTGTAAATTTTGTAACTGTATAAATTCATATATAATGACAGTTCCTGAGATTTCTTGCTGCCCATAGTATTTTGTCATGCTTGCAGTAAACGCATGTTAGTCTATAGTCCACCCAATTATTTCCCACATGACATAGGTGCTGCTTCCATAGTTTGTATGTCAAATATCATGCAAATTAAAAACACAAACTGAATGTCTCATATTCTTTGCCTGTCACTCCAGTTATCTCCCCACTGTAATCCAGCCATCACTTGAGAAAAAAAGGAGAAATTTTAAAAGGGAAAATTCATGTACGTGCTATATGGTCCAGCAAATTTCCATGATACTGACCCTCTAAAATAACGCTTGTTGAAACCAAACGACAGCACAAGACGTTATCCCCATACAGAACATGAGTAGCTTTGTACCACTTTAGGTCTATTAAATCATAAACTATAAGCAAGGCCATTTTTTTGGAAGCGTGGGGAAACGTCCCCTCAGGGAAGGGAAACGTTTCCCTGGCACATCCCCCTGAGTTTCCTCCATTTTGGGAGCGTGGGGAAACGTCCCCTACTTGTCCCCAAGTCCCCAGAGCGCGGGGGAGCGAGGAAACTAGACCCCTAGGGAGGGGGGCGAGTCCCCGTGGAACACTGATATTGGGTCACATGTATGTTTGGGCAACAAAAGCTTTTGTTTTAATCAAAGACCAGCAGGAGTGCCTAGCAGTATGACTAGACGATTCCGCATCTGGACCTTGCTGTAAATAAAGGCACTGCACAGGAACTGCTGGAATTGACCTACAAATGATCTTATCCACAGGAACTTTCCTGTTGTATTAAGATAGTAGGCGATGCATCTTTGAGTTTCCATTTTCATTCACTTCTTAACACTGAGAATTTAGTTATTTTGTATTATGGTACAATTCAGCGTGCATTCATGTTGCCTAGAAATTCTGCTCCTTTTAAAATAAATAATTATGGTGAAGAATGAAGTTCTTTACTAGAATTAGGTACATCAGCCTTCATGACTCAATGATACTGTTTCCAGCGATTAGCTTGCTTGAGTCTTCCTGTTATGTTTGTTAAATTTCAGATACTACTTTCTATGGAGAAGTTTTTAGCTGTGGGAAATTGAAATATCAACATCGGTTTTGTTTGGGGAAAACGTATCACTGGATTGTTTGTCATTTTATTTTGAATTTGTTATTCCTTGCATTTTCACGAATTCCGTTTGTGGAGCACAGATGGATGTTTATATTGCAGTTTCTGTGGTTGTTAATAGATTAAACTTTTAAAGATGTCTTTTCTAAACATCTATTATTGTTTACTTCGTAGGTGACTCCTTTGGAGGAGCTTGATCGGAAGCATTTTGCAAAGGGTTTCAGGCCTTTAGCAAGAAAAACAAATGATGAAATTTTACAAGTCACTGCATCAAAGGAAGTTGCTCTTATGGAGCTTAAGATAAAGCGGCTTGTTGAGTTTCTGCATGAGGTTAGCTAAATTTTCTTTTAAGCTTTTAATGCCAATGCTATTAAATGTTAGCAGTGTTGGATAACATGATATATGCTACTACTGATATTTGGAACTCCTTAGGTGTTTTCAAGAACATTATATTGTTGACATTTTGGATTTATTTGGATGTAGTGAAATGTTTGTTCTGTTTATACTATATATATATATATACACACACACAGAAATAGAATTATGGTATTGAAGTCAACCCCATATTTTGCAAAGACAGCTCAAGGAATTCCTTTTGTCGAAGGTGTGGTGGGAAATATACCACATATTGTTATGTATTTTCCTTTGGTACTAATCAGTGTTGCAGACATCCCGATTTTATCACAAAACCCCGTTGATGTTTGGTGATTTTTACCGATATTTTGGTGGTATTTTAATTTTGCTGATGGTTTTTGATTTTTACTGATATTTTCATGTTTTTTACTGATATTTTCATGATTTTTACGATTTTTTTGGTTTTCCAGACCCTTGCCGATTTTATCCTGATGCTGATGTTTGCAACATTGCTACTAATTGATCTTTCTGGACCTTGTGTGTAGACTCTTGAGGAGACAAAAGCAAATGTTGAAAAGAAACAAGCATTGACATATGAAGAGATGGAAGCAGAGCGTGAAGAGGTAATTCATACTCTCTGCATGGTTTCATATTTAATACTTATGGCAGTTTATAAAGGCTCCACAGCGTTTTGCCACTGATCAAGCTGACCAGATACTTTTGTATCTGTATGAATTTTGTATCTGCTTTTATGTAAATGAATTCAATATTCTGCCAAGGACTGGTTATCTTTTCTATCTGCTCTAGGTTAAGCTTCTATGGTATGGATACATATTTGGATAATGGGACATATGGGTTCATCAGGTTTTTATTTTTTATTTATTTATTTTTCTAAATTAATTTTTTATCTATTTAAATATTCTTTTTTGGAAATGCTGTATATATCACGTCAAAGAGAAAACAAGTAGATCATGGACAGAAAATTGCGTCACATGAACAACATGGGTACTGCAAAAGCCATCCCCTAAAAAAGCTTTAAAAACAAGTATATGAACTTGCACTCCAAGAGAAATATTCAACACCAAGACGAAATATGTTGAATTGTATTCCCACAAACAATGCAAATTTGTGCTTAAAACTTCTCAATTGCTCCATTCTAAAAGGGGAGGGGCCCTCCTGAAAAGTAACTTTACATAATTGTTTCCAGACAAAGCCAATAGCAATCAACTGTGCTGCATATCAAAAAGATATGCAGCTGCCCCTAATCATCAAAGTGTCTCCCAGAAGAGGGCCTTTCCAGGAATGTTGGGCGATTTTATAAATCATGGATAACATTTGGCTGAACACAAAATATAATAATAATAATAATCACAATACTTATAGTTGTTTTTAAAGTATGATATTGATTCTGAAGCAGATTCCATCAACAAACGAAGTTAGGATTCAAAATTTAAATAATACTACTTTGCCTGTGAAAATGGATTTTCATGCAGTTTATTGTGATTTGGATATTATTACTTGGAAAGTTATTAAATGATTGCGGAGACAAGGGTCAAGAAGTAAATAAACAATACAACTTGCCTAATATCTTACTATTGCTGCAACAAATTCTTTCTAGGAAGCAAAAACCTAAAATGGTTTTGTAGATTTCTTCAAACACGAGGCTAATTATAGGAAGCAAAAACCTAAAATGGTTTTGTAGATTTGTTCAAACATGAGGCTATTAATTAGCTTACACATATTAAAGGACAAGTCTAAATGTTCTATATTTTTCTCTTTTTCCAGCAATCATCACTGCGATGCAGCTATGTAATTACTGGTGAAATGACAATCTTCATTTACTTAAATTACATTTTTGAATGCATAAATCAATTCAGCACATTGAAAAACATTGGTAGCACTTGGGTTGTGCAATCTCAACAACTGAAATATGCAATTCCAAAGATTTTGTTAAACACACATGGGCAGCAAGAGAAATATGAAAGATAAAACATGAGAGTGCAATTTTTATTAACAAATGATTTACATTTATAGTACATGTTGTGACCGTTGGGTTTCACATCCCAAGGTCTTTTGGACTCCTTTTGTCTATTCGGCTTCCACACTAACCCATTGAGGATTAGGTGTCCAACATTCCCCCCCTTAATCTGAAGGTTTATGTATGAGTCCAAGAAGAGAGCTGTAATACAAAATGTGCAAAAATGCATGGCAGCACTAGGCTGAATGTGCTCTTTGAACTGTTGGTATAAAGGGCGGTGGTTTAAGGATGACCACCAACACTGGAACGCTTAGTGAAGTTCCCGAAACTCTTCCAAAATTGGCAAGAAGCTGAATTCTTCTGCTAGAGGAAGTGCTCCTATTGTTTTGAAGAGGGAAACCTTCAACCAATAAAGGGAGGTCTCACCCCGCATAAAAGGGAGAACTTCAACCTGAAAAGGGAAGTCTCAACCTGTGATGGTTTAAGGATGACCAACAACTCTGGAATGCTTAATGCAATTCCTGGAACTCTTCCAAAACTGGCAAGAAGCTGGTGTCTTCTGCTAGAGGAAGTGTCCTCAATTTTGTTCCTGGAATTCTTCTGAAACTGGCAAGAAGCTGAAGTCTTCTGCTAGAGGAAGTGTCCCAAATTACTAACTGAAGGCATGTTCACGGGCATCTTTGTCTCTGGCTACAACTCTGAAACTGGTGTGGCAGGTTGTGGCTCAGGCTCGCTTGATGTGACTTTGAAGCTTGTAGATGACCATCATTTCCCCCCTGTCAGTACAAGGTGAGATGATGGAGAAAACTCAATTGCAAGATTGTTCAATACTTTGGAACAAGTTCTGACATGTGATTGGAACATCTTCTTGGCTGTTGATGCCCATTGCCAAGAAGCGACCCATCCAAGATGAATCTTTGTTCTTTCAGGACGTTTGTTTCTGAAGCATCTGTATGAAGAATGGGTGGTTTTATGACAGTGCTTACATGGATGAAAATCAAAACATTGATCTTTCAAATGGTCAACTCAGTCATAGTGTTGGCATTTTACAATCTGTTGTTGTTGTGGAAGAGGGGCAGAATCTGGAACAACTGGATGTGAATTGTCATGAATGAATCCAACACTTTGAAACTGAATGGGCTTTGAGTAGTCTGGAATATGAAAGGACAAGTCCTTGTCATATCCAAGACCAGTTCTGTGCTTGTTGTGGACAAGCTGTTCCCAAGTTCTGATGATGGGCTTGGGAAGTGCAGATTGAGTTTCTGCATTTGCATGTACAACTGCTGCTTTATTGGGCACTGGCTCTGAATGAACTTCAACAATATTGTCTTGCTATTTATGGGAGTCTGCTTCATTGTTCTGAACAGAAACAGGTTCAAAATGACTCGTCCGTTTTAATTCTTCTTGCTGTAGCTGAGATTCGAGCTGCCAAAAATCAATTTTCTCTTGTGCATTTTGTAGACAGACCTGAATGTCTGTGAGAGAAACTTTGCTGACTTTTAATGTATCATGATTAGTAGACAATATGAGAGTTTTGAGGAACTCTAATACTTTACTGATTCTAGCCATTTTTTTTTTCAATGTTAGATTTACACCTTAAAAACTGATCACAACTACTACTCAATGCAGAAAAGTAATACCCACTCACAGTACACAGCAATATCCTTTATAAATGTGCAGCAAATGAATCAAGGAATCAATGCATATATATGTAGACAAAGACTATAATGAGTTGTTTTAATACCACAATTGGGGCAACAACAACTGCAAACTTTCTTAGATCCTTCAAATACTCCTTCACTTTCAAATCAGAAATGATGGCTATCAAAACTTCAACAATTATAACACAATTCTCTGATCTTGCCACTTTCTGGCAATGAAGATAAGCAATGAGAGTAAATTCCAGCAAGGACTTTTAGACCCAGAATGCTGCTCCAACACTTGCTCAGGTCATAGGCATTGGAATGAGTCTCTAGCACACTGAAACAACAGCGATAGACCTCCTTACATGTCCAAATACTTAGCAAACTGTATAGTGTTGGTCCTCTGGCTTATATTAGTCAACGGTACAGTGTTTCGTGGCCCCCACAATGTCAGAATAAACTCCACGTAGAAGGGTATCACAGCTACGTTCAGCAGAGGTGGTGCATTCCTCGTTGTTGGTTCATGTAAATATATAATATGCTGGACAAATACTTGTGGAAGAACTTCAAAATTTTAATTTGATATCAACTTTAGACCCAGCGAGCATAAATCATATTACTACTACCAGTGATCCTTTCCTCCATGCACATCATAAGGAGAACTCCACATTTCATAAGAAGAAGTCAATGCAGAAATTATGAATCCAATATTAAAAAGGCATCAAGCATAGTCATCGAGTTAATGCACCAGAACATCAGTGTTCTTGGACAACAGTATTCTTGCACAGTAGATGGCAGGGGTATTCCAACAGGGAGTAAGGTCTACCCAACAACGAGCAGCGTGGAGGGTTAATGGAGAATGGAACACACTCCGGTGTTGACGCGTTTCAGTGTTCAGTGGATGTGGCAACGATCAATACATGCTGCGTTCAATGTAATACACAAGACATCGTAAATATAAGAACTGCGTTAACATATATTTTTTTTGAAAAGTTCCATCCTTCAATTCTTTTATAAAAGTCAAGTTTACAACAAATGGGTAGCCCCATCTCTCCAGCTTGGCTCCCTTCTCAAAGCATGTAAATATCACCAAATTACAATACCATGGAGTGTCACAAAAATTCGGTTTGCTTGGACAATTCACCAAATTCCAACCCGCAGCTCCAGTTCACAAAATTTCGTACATACCTTTCCCTTTGGTTTGTGCGTATGGTAGCAGAACGAAGTCGCAAGGCAGACAAAAGAGTTCGGTTGAAGAATTCAAGCGAGCTCCAAAGAGATTCGACCTTCAATGTGGGAAAATTGAACCTGCTTCAAGGATCAATGCGATCTCCCGAAATATGCATAAACTTGGCCTCCATAGTAGGTTGGTTGAATTGCCAAGGAAATTATGAATTCAGCCTACCTCAAAGAATTCAACCTTCAATTAAATAATTTCATCCTTAATGAATAGACAAACTTGATCTCTAATCAGAGACGCTTGATTACCAAAGGAAATGAACTCTCATCCCTGAGGAAATACAATGCTTCGATCTTCTGTCAATTTGTTCTCAATCTTGATTCAAAACTCACCAACATATATGTTAGTCCAGCAGCACGATACCACCAAGATGATGTTAACAATGCTTTATTTCAACAATTATGATTTCACAGACTCCTTCGCGGAGACTTCATTCACGCAGTTTTAAAAATTTATGAGCCATATTTCTCACCTCCTCACATAGGCATGGGGTTCTGTTGTAAAAACAATTGATTTTCACGTGAAGACTATGAATATTTCAATGAACATATATACAATAGTGTTTAGCATTCCAATGCGCTATGACTGAAATGAATCGCTTGAAGGAAACAACATACCAAAAACACGCATTATCTCTTCAAATGAAACTATCTCTAGAAAGTTTATATCACTACAGTTGTTTCCAACTTTGACTCAGTTTTGTTTTTGTTCACAGAGCATTATTACGTTCACTAAAAAACTGAGAGGACAACATTTAGCAAATGCAGAATATGAGTGTTATTTGCATGGGAGAATGCACAGAGTGCAGGGTGAGCAAGGGTAATAGAAATGTCAGTGTTGGCATTTCTGAAAGGCGCAGATAGGATTTATGACATAAAAACTGATTCAGATACCTAATTTTTCTCACTCGTTTTTCGCTATCTAAGCATTAGAAAAGGAAAATAGTCGTGGGAAAATAAATGTATGCCACCTGTTGTATGTAAGAGTCTCTAGTATAGGTTAATAACGTTAAAAGAAAGATTTTGTTGAAGGCATAATAGGCACGCAGAAGAGAGTTTCGTTGTAATCAATCCAAGTAGAGAGAGCGCAGGTGACAGGTGTTGGAAGAGTCCAGGTTGTAGAAAATTATGCACAGAAGGCACGCAGAGAGGCAGCGTTTGCAGTAGGTCTCTTGATAGAGGGCGCAGGCTTGACAGTGGGTGCAAACAATATCAAAAACGTATGTGACAGTGCCTGGGGTAGGCTATAATAAGGTGCAGCGGCAGGTGAATGATTAATAGCAAGATTTAGTGGGGCAGAGAGCCCAATTTAGGTCTTGCATTCTAACAGTTGCAGATTTCAGAGAGTCTAGATAGCGCTAAGGTTTAAAAACAAACTCACAGAAAATGACCACAAAAATTAGTGGCTTAAATTGGAGCAAGACCAGCAATTGCCCGCTCTGATACCATGTTAAACACACATGGGCAGCAAGAGAAATATGAAAGATAAAACATGAGAGTGCAATTTTTATTAACAAATGATTTACATTTATAGTACATGTTGTGACCGTTGGGTTTCACATCCCAAGGTCTCTTGGACTCCTTTTGTCTATTCGGCCTCCACACTAACCCATTGAGGATTAGGTGTCCAACAGATTTTTCTAAATTTCTGAATGAACTTTATAACTGGAAAAGGTTAAAAATGTAGAATGTTTAGACTATGTGCATGATAAAAGTTCTCGTTCAAAGGGTGGCTCTAGGGAATGAAAGGGTGTATGGCACAAATCAAGTCTAGTGGCACACATTCAATTGTCTATTTATTGAAATATTTAATACCTTAATGGGTTGTTTACTGTTTCCTTTTTTGAGAGGGTGACACAACTTGTGAATTCATCCTAGATGTCTCACAAATTATTGATAAGAATATGGGGATAAAAGAATAATCTCTTGGTCTATGGAGACGAAATGCATCCGAACACAAAGCAATGGATGTAAGCCTTGATATGTGAGCAATTCAACAATTAAGGAAGGCTAGCAACTATGTAAAAGAAAATGCAAAGTAAAGTGGAATAAGACAGAGGAGAAGAAAACATGATCTGGTTAAAATAAGAAAATAGAATCAGAGAGGAGAAGAGAGAGAAATAGGAACTGAAAGTTCAGTGCTTTGGTCTTCCCATTACCTCGGCTCTCCCTATTTATTCTTGTACTTTTAGACAATAAAGGGACTCTTTCTAGCCAAGAGAGGTGAGGATGCATGGAGAGGCATGCACAACATTGTGACTAGAGATTGCTTAAATGAGAACTAAGCAACCATTGAATGATGGTTTTCCCATATGGGTTTCCAAGTTAAATACCATGCCTTTGTGTATGGATTTCTCTATCATTGTGGAGTAATTTTTGTGTGTGAAATGCTATTTTTATTTTGTTTATTGGATTTGAGAGTGATAATGGTGACATGGCCAATTTTATTTTTGTTAGTTTGATACAGAAACAGAAAAACTGTTTTCCATTATCAATTGGTGAATGCCAACTCTATGATCAATGGCTGTTATCAATTGATTGTTGCACTTATCTACCTAGTTTTTATTGTTGTCACTCGATTCTGATAAATTTTGCATACAAGGGAAACATTGTGCACTTAGGCAGTTTGCACACAACATTAGTTGTTTATAGAGGCTTGACATTCCTAGTTGGCTATAGAGGTCGTACACTTGTTGACTAGCGTTAACCATCACTCAAAGGTTGATTGCCATTGTCAAAGTCACTAGAGACCATTGTAACGAACATTGTTCGTATATGCAACAACGAAATATTCATAATATTTGAAATATTATAATATCCTTTTATATACAAGTAATATTTATATATAAGAATGTTGAATATACAAATGATATGCAATATGATATGAGATAAAATGATATCATTACAAATGAGGGTCCGTTTATATACCTAGGCAGGTGCCCTTTCATGAATGGTCATGTCCTTAGAGACATGCCTCTTCAGTATACTAATCATTATTTATGATTATTATTGTTTATGTTATTTATATTATTGTTTATATATTATATTCATAGCATTACTTTCCTCTTTTGAAAAGCTTTGTCCTCAAAGCTTGTTGCTGACAAGGCATGTCACCTGTTTCTTTGTTTTGTAATCTATTTGTATCTCTCGGAGTTCTTTGAGTAGTCATTGTCAATAATGCAAGATGATAGGATTCTGCGATAAACAAAATTGTCGAACTAAGAAGGGATCTAACCATCCTAAATCTTTTGTGGAACTTTGAAATTATTTGATAGCTGGGATAAGTTGTTATCGTAAGATTGGATTGTGTAGACATCAATATCCTTTGGAACATAGTATTTTTGTTCTGAGTGATACAGATAAGCAAACTGATTAATGTCTGCTCTTATGATTTAGATGTCGATAAGGAGTTCTCGTGATTTGATTTTCCCTTATCATACGTGTGTCAATTTCCTGATTTACTTTGATTTACTGGCACCCTTCAAAGTAGTTATGATACCATGTTGATTTTTCCTTGGTACTTAAGATTCAGGTTTGAGTCTAAGATCACTATCACAAACACACTCAAATGCCACAACACAAGCACTTTTCATAACGGAAAGTTTATAGAAGTGAATCAACTACTACATAAGACAATTTTTCAACCCAAAACATGTTATATTACAATTCTTAATACAACAAACATATGGCTCCTCTACCAGGGATCATAGCCCTTACAATCAATCTTGATACAAGAATGACTAGGGCTTGGTGTCAACATGTTAAAATTGGCAACTAGGGCCAAACTCCATGTGGGTCACCTTATTTATGGCTGCTGATATTTTTCTTAGATTCCTCTTGTCGAGAGGTGTAGGATTGATCTAAAGATCATCTAATTACGATAAGTATTTATGAAGATATAAATTTATTTTGATTATGGATAAATTATCAAGGTCGGCCAGCAACTTATGTAGGCTCTATTCAACCCCAATGTTAAGCATATAAATACAAGGAACATTCTCCTCATTTGCACACTTCATTCACACACATCTCTCTCTCTCTCTCTCCTACGCAGAAGGAGTCTCTCTCTCTTTCTCACACGTGTGGATAAAAGGAAGACGTCCTAGGGCAAAAAGGATGCAGAAACAGGACAGCAAGCTAGTTTGACCAGCGTTGACCAGCATTGACCCTTCAAGGAGTACGGATTGGGTGTGGTTGCCTCTCCTAGGCAGGCTGCAATTTGTGGCACAAAAATCGAGGTGATTTGACCTTTGGTTTGACCGGAATTGACTGCCCTAGTTTAGGGCTGCAGTTGACTTCAGAAATCTGTACTTTGACTGAACTTTTGGGGCTGTTCTAGGGCTGTTTCTTCAGGCTGTTTGAGGACAAGTTGACCAGAAATTGACCAAGTATTTTAGAGGTCAATTTTAGTCAGTTTGACCAAGTTTGACTTTGCTGATCTAGGGCTTGCTGTTGCTGATATAAAATTACGGAATTCAGATTTTGTACTATTTCTCTCTGCTGAACTATTGAAGATAAAAGAAGATTTGATCAAAGGGTTTCCCCAAATTTGGGGTTTGTCCCTGGCTAGCCACCACATCTTGTGTCTCTTGTCTTGGCTTGTTTTCGATTGATCATTTAATGTTCTATCTGCACTTTACTTCATGTATATGTGATTTCTAATCTGTGGCTAATAAAAATAAAATAAGTAAATTGCACTAAGCATAGAACATACCATATTTAACACAACAACTATGACTACCAATCTTTCCCTGAACAAGGTACACTTGACTTACTTGTTGATGTAGTGCTTCGACAACCCTTTCAGTCCATGTACCTTGGACACATGTGGCAGGTCCTTTGCCTGCTCTTCTATTGGCCACAAAACTTCTTTAACTTCAGAATGCTTGCATCTTCAACTATCAATATTGCCAGTATCAATCTCTCTTGGCTACTCCAAGATGATTGAACATAATCTCACACAAACCACCCTCTACCTACTCTCCTGCTCCACCTAGATAGTCAACTCATAGGGTCTTCAACTCTGTCCTCTTCTTGTCTCTCTGCTCAACAATCTTCCCTCTTATCACTAATGTTGCCCACTTGCAAACCATTGAACTAGGGCACAAAAACCAACCCTCTTATCACTGATTTACCAACCATGAAATCACTGAACTAGGGCTCGATCACGCTGCCCACTAACAAGATACTTGCTCCACCAAGGCACTGCTCTTAGGGCTTATAAACAAGCAACCCTCTTAACAAAGAAATACACCAACAAACACTATACTAGGGTTACTCCAAATCACTATTCAAAATACTTAAGACAGACCTACCATCTCCTTGCATTCATCAACATGAAAGACAAATTACATACCTCTTCAAGACATCTCCAACAACCCTGAAAATATTGTCTCAATGCACATATATCATTGAGGTTTTCGACCCTCTCTAGGGCTCTTGTGATACATTAGGTGTGGCATAATTCGACATCCATAGACCTCCCTAAAACCCTGCAAACCTCCTCTTACAAGCCCTATACCTCTGCGTTGTTTCTCTAGGAAACTCAACCCATTATCACAATTCTTCCTAGGTCATACAACCATAGTCCAACATACAATTAGGGGCTTGCCCCTCATGCAAAACACAAATAAATTTTTGGCTTGTACATAGAGAATTTACAACAAACATGTGCCCAAATTTTTTCCTAATCACATGTCCAACAAATGCCTTAACGTGTCCTATCCAAAACAAAAGAAGAGGTACCAAACTTGTTGTTTTCTTCACTTCAGATAATCTCCTCTAGGTTTGCGGCCATATCAGATTTGTCTTTCCACTTGGATGCAATGATGCAGGCACCCCTGCTATTGAAGTGCGCTTCGGACAGAAGCGCTCAAGGAGCAAACTTGGGAGCACGCTCCCGAATCGCCATATCGGATTTGTCTTTCCACTTGGATGCAATGATGCGACCACCCTTGCTCTCGAAGTGCACTCCGGACCGAAGCACTCAAGGAGAAAACTTGGGAGCGATTTTCGGGAGCACGCTCCCACAATGAAACTTTCACTCCCTAACTTTTCTTCGCAATTTTTTTTTTTGCAAAGATGTTCAAAACACAATTTTTCTTCTAAGTTGCACTGAAATAGATACGGGAACGAATACATATATGACAAGGAAATGACATATATAATATAATATATATATTTATATATAATTATATATATATATATATATATATGATAAAATAAAAAATTCATATTATCATTCATCTTTTAGTCTTTAGAATCTAGATTCTATATTTAAAAATACATAATCATTATCATGAATTCAACATAAACAAATCATCATCATCAATTCAATATAAACATTGTTGTAATCATCATCAATGATTATTATAACATTCAAGTTGGCACCTTTGATTAAAATGTCAATACCCACTCAGATTAAAAGAATATCAGATTGTTTTTAGAGTCACATCATACTCAATGAAATTATATTTTTCTAATGAATTTGACAACACTAACACAAAGGCAACATGAATTTGACTTTGTAAATAGTATGTTGTATAATATCTCGGTCTAGACTCTAAAGGAGTCATGACAAAAATATTGTTTAGTATCACTGGATATAATATAAATTTAATCATTGTAAATAACAACATCTACACATTATAAATTGCACTGTATTCTAGTAGCTACAATAGGAGATGCTCTGAAATTCATAGAAAGCAGTAAGTTGGATTTATTTATTCACAACCTAAGATCAGATGACCAAGAAACAAGATACCACAATTTAAGCAATTAAGTATTGTGAAGTACGATACTAGTAAAGAAATGTTGAGAAATTTAACCTAATGCAAAGAAACTGCGTCCACCAACCAACTTTGTGGGTAACAAGTTTCTTTCTTGATTTCATAGATACCTCATGACTTTCCATACCAAATTTCAAGTTTCCATCCTTTAGATCTGTCATTGTTGAAAACTTGTTGGAAAATACCTCTATCATGTCATGAATATTTTTTTAGGATAAATGTTCACTTTCAGATGAGCTGTAATCAGTGGATATAAGGTCTGCAAAGAATTCAGTTGCATTTACATGCTCTAGACAAACAAACCTGGAATATATTCTTGCAATAAAGTGCCTAGAACACTGGAAATTTGGAAACTTGGAAACGTATCCAAATTTAATGAAAACATATCCAAATTTTCTGGAAACAGATCAAATTTCCTTGAAACTCCTTTGAAATGTTTCTAATCTCACGCTGGCCGTTTCCGAAAAAGTGAAACGTGGCGAAAATGTTTCCATGCCGTTGCCAAGCCGTTTTGTACGTGTTTCCGTATTTGAAACGTCGAAAGATATTTCTGGGAATTGGGGGCAGTGTTTTCGGTAACTTAGTTTTTTTCAAAGAACAAGAATTTTTGAGTGGGGCAACCTAATATTCAAGCCCATGGCCCTAGCATTGATATGCAATTCATGGTATTGTTAAAGTAAAAGTGACATTCTCCTTTAATTTCATTTTCATCATTTTGCTTAAATTTTTAACATTATGATGAAACGACTTAGGATGTTTGAGAGTGGTTCCAACCTCATTGGATTTCATATGGAGAAAGTAGAATTTTAGATCTCATTCAAAATCCAGAAGACTTGTTAGATTTTAAAGTTTTAGGTTGGGGGGATTGCAATGTTTCCATTGGATTGTGTCATGTACTAGGGTATGGAACTCGTATTTAATCAAGTGCACTCAAACAAAATGTAACCATCACTCAAACAAAATATTGACTTGACATGCTATGTTTTATCTGTTGAGGAATCTAGGGCATTTAGGTTAGGATGAGATTCTTCTTATGATGATAACTATTTGTGAAGAACTTTTACTTTTCTTATTAGTACAATCTTCTCTTATTATTATTAGTGTGTATTTTATTTCTTCATCAAACAGTTACCAGAACAAAAGAGACAAGAACACAAGATATTGGCTCTCAGCCAGGGCAAAACCTCTCTCCTAGAGAGGAAAACCCTTCTGCAAATTTCTCTTATTGAAGCTTCAATTGACAAATGTCAAACCCTAAACCCTTGACCAGTAGATCCTCCAAGCACAAGATACAATCTCTCTTTCTTTTGTCCTTCAATCAATGCTTTCTTTTGCTCTGCACCTTGATCTCTTCCTACGCACTTCTTCCAGCAATTGCAGAAACCCTAGGTCTCCTTAGAGACCTCTTCTTTGGTGTCTTCCTTTCCTTCTCTACCTCGCTTGTAAATCTTCCTTTTCCTTGATACTTAGGCTAGAGAATGAGGCTCTTCTTCCGGTATATCTCCGAGTTAGAGGCTGATCCTCTTACCCTAGTGCAGATCTGATTTCTTTGCACCTGTGGCTGATCTACTTGCTCCCTTCCTTTGCTTAAGATGGGAACCACTTCGCTTGAGATGGAGGCCTATTTGGAGCCTCTTTTCCACCCAAACAAAACTCTTCTTATGCTGCTGTACTTGCAGATCTGATATGACAGCAGACAGACCCTTTCTCCTTCGCACGTGTGGCAGAGATTAGCCCCAAAACAGCCCTCCCAAACTCGGTTTCTACTTCTTTGCTGCCCTAGAAGCACCTTTCTGCTCCTTTTTCACACCTCTTTCTTGTCTATCTTTCTCGCTGATTTCAGAGATAGCTTGATGGTCTATTTGTGAGGTCGAACTGCCCTATATACAGGAGTCTGTCCCTCCTATTTGGGCCGACTTGAGCTAGTGAGGCCGACATGTCCTTAAGTGCATCAAAAATTCATTTCTTTGAGCTGACTTGAAGAGAAGACTTGTCTTTGCTTTGGAGGATTTCTTTTGACATATTTCTTTGACTCTAACACATAGATTTATATAGTGTAACATGCTCTCATGGGTCTTTAACAATTAGATTGACCCTTTGACTTTCCTAGAAACACTTAAACATGTGCTTGACCTATGCAATGAGCAAGAAACTCATTTTTACAAATGAGAAAAATAATAATTTTTTTCTTTTACAAGTACAAAGATCAAAATTACATTTATGAAGACCGAACCTAGTTACACTTTCTTCAACATTATCTATGTTATGTTAATGGTTAGAGGGTGATATTAATGAAAAAGGTCCCAAGATAGACAATGATTTTGATGATATGTAGGTATTTGTTGTAGCATGATTTTTTTGGATGCTAGAGGCCATCTAGAGCTTGTTTGTTGATGTATTTTCAGTTCAGAGATGGATTACACAATATGCTATTTTGCTTACGTGCACCCTTACATGATATATAAATGAGACCTTGTAATTTGTGGACTTGTGGCTGATGATTATTATAACTACCAGATGATTGATGTTATATGGTTTAATCCATGTTTTTATGCTTTTTATAATTAATTCACCATTTTACATGCTTTTGTTAACATATATGCATCAAAACATATAAAAATATATATTATATAAAATTTGCTCACGATGAATCAACTTAACCTTGACATCTTTTGATAGTGCTCTTGGTGTGTTTTATTGGCACCAAGGGTCAGACCACGTGACCTAAACAATTTGTTTAAACACCATAAAACATAAGACACAAATTTCTTTCATGCAACCAATGCCACATCATCGAAGCCTTTGGTGCCCCATAGCCCTTTAAGGGTGCCCCACATGCTCTCAATGATCAAAACATCAAATTCTCCCCTTGGTTTCACATCCACAACTTTGGTTACAAAACCTAGTACTTGGGTACATTGCCCACAAGGCCCTTGCGGGTCAACTTCTCCCAAACCCAATACCCCAGGGGTTGTGGGAGTACCTCCCAAGCTACACAAATCAACATAAGCTAGTGGGTTGGCTTGTAACTCAGTGTATCATTATGATCTAAGTTGTCATTTAGGGACTTTTAGGCTAAATTAGAATTCATCCTCATATAGATAGAGGAGAGGACTATTTCATTTTGATCATTATCACTTGTGAACTCAACCTCTCTTCTTTAGAATTTCAGCCTCTTTTCCTATTGGAGAGATGTGATTTATGGAGCAAATCTTGTCTTGAAGCTATTGTCTTGTCTTTGGAGAAGTTATCTTGGATTGATGATTGGATTGTTCATGCGTATGATCTTGCAAGTGCTCTTTTATTGAGAATTTCTGGTTCCATGTTCTAATGTATGGAATAAATTGGTAATCCAGGTTAAAGCTAGGTTATATTATTGCATGCATTATGCATAGTGTGATATGTGAATGGCAATCCCCTTGGTGATCTTACATTAGCTCTTCCAAATGACATTCAATCATCACAAAGGTAATAGTTAGGGTTTTGATGCTAGGGCGTCAAAATGTCTTTACTCCTTTGCAAGTTTTAGCTGAATTTATGAACCCATAGACTCTATCAACCTTAGGACTAGGAATTGGCTTTCCTTTGTTGCTGATCACATCAAAATTTATCTATAAACTTTTCTCTTTTCTCTCTCTTACTTAATTCGGCTCTCTTAAAGCCAAGCAGCCATCAAGGGCCTACTACTAATTGGTTAGGAAGGAAAATTTTGGCTGTTGGAAAGTCTAAATATCAAGGGAGGAGTGGTTGCTACAAAATCATCCTCCTTTTGCAGGCATTCATTCCAACATCATCCATAATTTTCCCTGCCCTAGTTGTTTTCCCTAGAATAAAACCCTAATTTTGGTTTAGCTTCAACTTGGGGGGTTATTGGGGGTTTTATGTGCCTTAACCTTGCCGAAATACATTGTGGGAAACTGTTTCTGTACACCTTGACCTTTGGCCTTCCCAACTCTCAGCCTATTAATCAAGCCCTAGGTCTTGTGTTCCTCAAATTTGGCCTCTATAAGGAAGGTGAATTGCCTTTATTCATTGATTGGAGCCTTGCACTTAAGCCATGTCTATCCCTTAGAAGCCATTTGGTCATCTCATACCTTTGTACTTAGAATACCCCTTTTAGGTCACCTTATATTGGGACTCCTCATGTTGGTGAAAGTCCATAAAGAGTAGGGGGTAGTAGCTGTGGTGACAGTGGGCTACTACCTCATTGTTGTCATTGGTCTAGTGATAAAATTGTAGGGTGCCCCTCTCCAAGGCTTACTAGATTTTGCGGAAACAAGCCCATGTCGTAACTTATGGGAAAGGGCCGAGTCAAAGTTTCAAACACCTTTTGAAAATCCACGAAATAGGAGAAGATTTCTGAAAGGCCAGGCTGGGCCTCATCAATAATGGCCTGGATTGTGAAGATGTGGTGTCTCCGGTCAAGCTCATCTAAAAGCTCCACATCAATGTCTGTTGCATAAAGCTTGGCAAAAGTATGTCCAATGATGATGGTTCTGCAATTGTTCTGATCTGTAGTAACCCCTAAAAAGTTATGCAATAGCTTATTAAAAATATACAAAGACTCACTTCTTTTAGACCGCCTATTAATCTGTGCAATTTATAGTAGTCAATATCTACTTAAAGTAGCTTTCTATTAATCTGTGCAATGTATAGTAGTCAATATCTACTTAAAGTAGCTTTCTATTAAAAAACGTCTTCATTTTTAAGATGCTTACATTCATATCAGATAATCAGATATATTATTTTTCTGCAAGTATATAGGGTATTCTGTATTTGAAGCTTGGAATAATATTAAAGTTGAATTGCTTCTTTCTCAAAAATCTTCAGAAAATGAAAAAGCCTTGCAATCTGGTGATTTTGAGGAATTTAGTGATAACGGGTAGAGTAGCATATGAGCACCTGTAAGCACACACAAAATTGTACACTCTGAAATCTGAAGTCAATTGTACACTCTGAAATCTGAAGTCTATATTACTATGCATATTTTTCCTGCATCACATTGCACATACAAGGAAGTATATGAGAAGCAAGAGCAAAAAATAAATCAAACTAATGCCTGGGAAAGAAATCTTACTAAATGATGGTTTTCTTGTTTTCGCATGATGAATGATAAACAGGAGGAAATCCAAGCTGAAAGTGAAAGTGATGAAGACGATCAGCAAATTTACAACCCATTAAAATTACCTATGGGTTGGGATGGAAAGCCAATACCATATTGGCTATATAAACTTCATGGTCTGGGTCAGGTTTGTTCCAGTATAGAGGTCCAAATAAGTATTTTTTAATTTATATTTCTTTGATGATGTTGAACTGCAGATTCCTCTTTGCACCCATTTCTGGGATCAAAATGACTAGATGTGTTATTTATGATCTTAAATTTGTTTAAATTCAAAGTCAGTTTTGTTTTCTTTCTGATTTCAGGAGTTTAAGTGTGAAATTTGCGGCAACCACAGCTACTGGGGCAGAAGGGCTTTTGAAAGGCATTTTAAGGAGTGGCGTCATCAGCATGGCATGCGCTGCCTTGGGATACCTAATACCAAGAACTTCAACGAGATAACTTCGATTAAGGTTTGTTTTATTCTAAGTATATTTCCTGAATATTTCTGTAAAGATGTTTTAGCAAACATTAAATAGTTTGTTAAGATGCCCCGGATATTTTTGTGAAGTCTCTCTGCTGTTTTAGTGAATAAGATGGCCTATCAAAATTAAGTGAATGTTTCTAAAAATTGTCATTTTTATCACTAATATTTTGGATATTGATGTGGATTTCTAGGAAGCATTTGTATCTCACATTTTAACAGAATGCTTCTGAATTCTAAAGAGAGGATAATGAAAATGTATTGGCACATGGAAATTTGGTAGCACAAATTTTAATGCTTTTTTGAAAAGAATAATGCTTTAGTCTCAAGTATCGTTCTTTGAAGTCAATCTATTCCCTCTTCCACATCCACATTCTAATTGGAGAAAGGGGTCCTACGTTCAGTTGATCCAGACATCTATAATTTAAGTATTTTTCTTGAGGCTGTATCATTTAAGTATTAGTCCCTCACCTCATTCAGTTCCTAATTGGAGAAGGGGGTCCTATGATTACTTGATCCACAGTTGTGGTTGATGTTGGAGAATGTAACTAGATTCTGTCTCCATAATTACCTTTGTACTTATGACATCGTATATTTTTGTAAAAAGAAGAAAAATAATTATTATTTTAAGCATGGATTTCATGGTCAAATTGATTTGTCTTCTAGGTTCAAGCCTGTTCTTCACGCTTCTAGTGTTTGTCAAGTCAAAAATATATTTTTCATAAGTCTCGGAGTCAAGTGCCATTTGGACTTTGATAAGAAAGTGGAAAAATAAATTTGTTTTAAGTCAAAATGTCATTTTTGTCCATACAAGACCAAGTCGGTTTTGCCTCTTCAAGTTGGCCCCTGTTTGGGGCAATTCGACCTCTTTAGATGGGTATATATAAGAGTAGTTTGATCTCATTTGACGAACACATCAAGCAAGTTCAATCTCTTGAGAAAGGAGGAATATCATTGAAAAAGACAAGGGGAAAAGTCAAATACAAGGAGAGATAAAGCTAGGTCAAAGAAGGAAATCTGGCCTAAAAACTTCCACATGCGAAATTTCAGAGTTGCAGGAGAGCCAAAAATTGCAGGTTTGTTGCAGGAGGTCGAATTCTGTTGCAGGGGCCAAAATCTGAAGTTTGACCATTTTTAGAAGGGTTTGACCATTGTTGAATTGTGGAGATTTGTTGGAAAAGCTTGGAAGGAGGGCTGACTTGGGACTTGTGAGTGACTTGGTCTTGGTCTTTGGGTCTTGGATTTCTCATTTGATCTGATTCTATAAGAAGAGAAGAAATTCTTTCTGGGTTTTCCCCTTGGAGGGGTTTTGCCCTGGCTTGGAGCCTACATCTTGTGTCCATTGTCTTTTATGATCTTCATGGTTTATGGCCTTGATAATTGTTTGATGAAAAGAATCTAATAATGAATAGTAAGAAGCTAATATAAATTCACAAGCAGTTAATAAGGAAGGAGAATTGTTTTAACTTTTAATTGCTGCCCTACTTGATTCTCCAACAGTTGAGGCTCTATCGTCAAAGGGGCTGAACACATGTCTGGGCCCTGGCTGGCCAATTTGCTAAGTGGACCTTAATTGTATATTTTATCATTTTTTAGAGTCACTATATTCCCTCGTCTAATCCACATTATAAAACCTTATATAACTGACTTTGCCATTTGTGTTGGCTAGTTTTTCATTCTCATCCTATCTAGTACATATATTGTTTTACATAATTTTTTTTTTGAGGTTGCACGAGAACAAGAGAGGGAGAGGGTATCTATTTTTTTTCAACAGAAATAGTTGATTTGATATTAGCAAGATGCTGCAGCATAGCTGAACAGCAGACTAATATATCGAGTTTCAGAGCGACTGAAGCAAAACTATACTGGTGCAAATATACAGCCTTCCTTTAGGGGGCTTCCCTAGCTATACTAGCTCTCTTTTCCATTTTTTGCAACAGAGATACATTGGAAAACATGTAAAAACAGATTTGAAAAGTTTCATCTCTCTGCCCATATTGTTCTTACCAGCTGTGCCAATTACTGGCATTTCCTGGAGTTGGTGAACTGATTTTGTTCTTTGCTGTGGATCCCATGGATAAATGAACATGGTTCTGAGTCATGTTTTGAAAGCTCAGCAGCTCAGCTACAGTCTGTTTGAGAAGGTGATTGCATTCCCTTGAAGGTTGATTGTTTCCATTATTATTGCGGTTTCCCTGTCTCGTGTCTCTTCCTGAGCAGGGTTCTGAGCTACCATACCAACAATGGCATTTTTGTTGGCCATAATTCCTGTCTCCTGAACCTGCAATTGGCTCCTAACCTCCTGAATTTCACATCCAGAACATTTACCATCATGCTTATGGCCATGCTAAATTGTTGCAATCACATTCCTGGCAAGGGGTCTCCATGGTCCATGTACAGAGCTATGACTTCTGACCTGATGCATCATCCAGACTGGCAAACCCAAGTGATTCCACACAAGGTGTTGCACCAGAGCAGAAGATGGAGGGCTATAATTCCAAACTAGGGCGAGTCACCTGGCTTGCTTCTAAAAAAGCCACCACAAAAAACCGCTAGCAAAGAGGATCCTGCACAGGTGAAACAGAGGCACAACTCCCCAATGAATCGAAGCAATGTCTGCAAGCCATAGTCCTCCAAAGCCATTATGAAACCTTTGAATGCCATGGAAACCCGGATATGAGTATGAAGGAACATACACCCTTAAACCTTAAAACAGAACATACACCCTGTCATCTGTGGAGTGGGTGAAACACCATGTGAAATGACACCCCAGCAATGCAAAGGGTCATTAGTTTCCTCATGATTAATACAATTGGTAAGGGGACACCGGACACCCCCCTCCAATTTTGGATTTCTACACATTAGCCTATGGAAGAAGTTTTGATTCAAAGACTTGGTTGTTCCTTGACATGTCTTGTTCAAGTCCACATGCTTCTTTGGTCAAAATATCTGCTTTATTGTTTAGGGTTTGTAGGACATGATAGTATTCCATCCCTTGGAATCCTGTTTCTTCTTTAAATATTATCTGTATGTTTCACACAAAATTATTCTGATTTTGCCTAGATTGTTTCTTGAAACCTGAAGCGAACAAAGTTCCTTCTACAGATTAATTACTCCAGAAGATTTGGAATATGAAGTTATCCATTGAGGATATAAATATTATATTAAAATGTGTGAATAAGAATGAATGATTACAATGAGAACGAGATGCTTGCTCTTATACCAAGCAGGTGTCTCTTCACGGAGACTCATGTCTCATTTAGACATGCCTCTTCAACCTAATTACTAATTATTATTAACCAATCATTATTACAATTATCCTCGTTACTTATATTTATATTATTTATATATTTTATTCGTAACAGGACCTTTAATTATGGCCTTGAAATCCCGACATTGCAATAATTTCCCTGAACTGTTCAAAATCAGTTAGTTTCAAGTTTCAACCCCATATATAGAGCCAATGTAGGAATTTACTGGGTAAGTTCCTCAGACAGTACACAAAAGGACACCGCTCACAAACAGATCACATATCAATACACTAGTATTGTTGACGTGGTTAAAACCGTCAAAGGGGGAAACAGTCCACGGCTTGAGCTAATGCGACAACTTCAGGGAATTTATTAATAAAAGAATGAAATTTACATAAGCTTCTCTAATGAATGGTTACTCTACAAATGACCCTCCATGCTCTTTAAATAGAGATCATGGACCAATCGGGTGTTAAGCCATGGATCAAGTGTCCGTAATACTGAGGAGAGAATGAATCGTCGGATCACTACATATCATGACCGTCGGATTGTAAGTTACAAAAGTACATAGTAAAGAAACACACTTTATCTAACTCTACACTAGACCAAGTTATACTTAACTATTTCTTATGTGTCGGAATATCCTAACATCCCCCCTTAAGAACAACTTGGGATAGGATTGAAGGATGTACAAATATGACACAATAGGAGGAGGAGGCATTAGAGCTAATCCCCTCTTAGTGACAACTTCCTGA
Source organism: Pinus taeda (assembly GCA_000404065.3). Lineage (NCBI taxonomy): Eukaryota > Viridiplantae > Streptophyta > Pinopsida > Pinales > Pinaceae > Pinus > Pinus taeda. The sequence continues at coordinate 161,052 of APFE030168676.1, forward strand.
ACTCCAACCATAAATCGAAGTTTAGTAAACTTCGCCTCTGTGAGAGCCTTTGTGAAGATGTCTGCAACTTGATCATCTCTTGAACAATATTGCACTTCAAGAACATGGTCGTGAATGAGCTTTCTGATGAAGTGCATGTGCAGTTCAATGTGTTTGCTGCGCTGATGTTGCACTGGATCTTTGCATAGTTGAATGGCACTTTGATTATCACACCAAAGTGTAGTCGAATGCTGCTGCTGAAAGCCAAACTCTAATAGGATTTGACAAAGCCACAAGACTTCCTTACTAGTTTCTATGGCACCACAATAATCTGCTTCTGCTGAAGAAAGAGAAATGACACTTTGTTTCTTGCAAGCCCAAGTAATAGGTCCTGAACCAAGAGTGAACACATAACTTGCAGTAGACTTTCGATCATCAGGGTCACTAGCCCAATCAGAATCAGTGAAACCAACCAATAGAGGAGATGCTTTTGCATTGTAATGAATCTCAAATTGAACTGTACCTCGAACATAATGAAGTATTCTTTTAGCTGCTTTCCAATGACTTTCATGTGGGTTTTGCATAAATCAGCAATAAGGCCAACAACAAAGGAAAGGTTAGGACGAGTATGGGTCAGATACAAAAGTTTTCCTACAAGTTGACGGTATAAGGTAGCATCAACTTCAGGGGAAGTACAAGTGACTGAAAGTTTGGCTCCAGACTGAAAGGGAGAAGGGGCTGGCATACTTGGACTGGGAAAGGGAAATACCTTCCTTGGGTTGCAAGAATTGAAGACCAAGAAAATAATGCAAGTGTCCTAAGTCTATCATTTCAAACTTCTTTTTAAGGCTATACTTCACATGGTTTATAAGGTTTGGATCACTACCAGTAAGGATAAGATCATCAACATAAAGAACTAGAATGATAAGAGACTTGCCCACTTTCTTGGTGTAGACAGTATTGTCAGAATGACACCTAGAAAAGCCAGTTTCTAAAAGAAAGCTATCCATTTTGCAATACCAAGCCCGAGGAGCTTGCTTGAGACCATAAAGGGATTTCTTAAGCCGACATACAAGGCTGGAGTTTGTTTGTATAAAGCCAGTGGGTTGTTCCATATAGATTTCTTCATGCAAGTATCCATGCAAGAAGGCAGATTTAACATCCATCTGATGGACTTCCCATTTGAAAGAGGCAACAAGGGAAAGAACAAGGCGGATAGAGTTCATTTTGGCAACAGGGGAGAAGGTTTCAGTATAGTCAATGCTTTCAACTTGTGAAAAGTCCTTAGTAACAAGACGAGCTTAATGTTTATCAATTTTTCCATCTGGTCTATACTTGGTTCTGTAAACCCATTTGCATCTAACAAGTTTTCGTCCCTTTGATAGAGGAACAAGATCCCATGTATCATTTGCCAATAATGATCGATATTCTTCATTCATAGCTGCGTCCCAATCTGGATGGCCTCAAGCTTCTATAAAGCTGTCAGGATCATAATTCGCTGAAGCTTGAGCCAGTAAAGAAGAGGCTCTATCGAACTGAGAACGTGTACGTCGCTAATCTGTAGGATCACCGGCAAGAGCGCCCGCCACATCCCGAGTAGCACGGACCCATTTTGGAAGCTGAAGAGCTGAAGGAGGATCCTGAGAAGGTGGGGGAGAATTGTCATCCTCACTTTCATCGTCTGAAGAAGAAATATTTTCAAAAGTAGAAGAGATAGAGAGAGGTGGCATATCCGTCGAACTAGGCTTGTAGGCCAATATATTTTCAACAAACTTTACATCTCTTCTAATGATAACATTTTTGGACTTAAGTGGAATAAGTCTATATCCTTTGACATCTTCAGAATATCCAACAAAAATACATTTTTCACTCTTAGGTTCTAAAGCTTTATGTTTCTCATCATGGAATATGGGTCCATGCTTTACTTTCAAAAACACGAAAGTGACTTACATTTGGTTTAATTGAGCTCCATGCTTCTTCTGGAGTGATATTCTTTAAAACCTTAGTAGGAGTGCGATTTATTATGTAATTTGCACAATTAATTGCTTTTGCCAAAAAATTAAGACTAAGTCCTTTAGATTGAAACATACAATTAGCCATTTCTTTTAAGGTGTGATTCTCCCTTTCAGCTACACCATTTTGTTGTGGAGTATATGGAACAACATGTTGCATTTGAATTCCATTCTCAGTGCAAAGGTTGATGAATTTGTTGTTAACATAATCTCTGCCATTATCAGATCGTAGCTGAAGAATTTGATGTCTAGATTGTTTTTCAATAAAGGCCTTCAAGGCCAAGAACATGTTAAATACTTCATTCTTGAGTTTTAAGAAGTATACCCAAGTGTGTCTGGAGAAATCATCAATGAAAGTTAAGAAATACTTGTAGCCAGAGAATGAAACAACTGGAAGTGGACCACATAAATCACTAATGCACAAGCTGTAAAGGGGTTGAGGCGTGCCAAGAGGCATGTTTTTCAAAACTATCCCGATGATGTTTTCCGAGTACACATCCGGAACAAACACCATCTCTGTAGGATACCATTGGAAGACCTGTCACCATATTTTTTTTACATAGATTCTGAAGGGAGCGATAGTTTAAGTGACAAAATCGCTCATGCCAAAGTTTGCTCACTTCATCATTATGAGCAACAAATACCGAGGAAGATTTGATGACCCAAAGTTGTTAAACTTATACAACCTTGTAGAATCATCAGCAATGCTAGTAGCTAAAATCTGTCTAAGATCTCTTAGGTCCTTAATTACAACATCGTGAGGTGAAATTCAACGATTTTACCTTCACCTGAATGGGTTATCTGATATACAGATAGAAGGTTGCAGCGTAAGGTTGGAACACATAATACATCATTAAATTGGCCATTGTCTATATGAACAGTTCTAGTCCCTACAACACTAAGAGATCTATCATCACCAACATATATATTTTTGGTGTTACAATCATTTAAGGAAGAAAACATGGCTTTGTTTTTGGCCATGTGATAAGAAGCTCCAGAATCAATGAGCCACTCATGAGAATTAGAAGAAGAAGATACATTTAGTGCATATCCAGACCGAGATGTTTGACAACCACATGCAGAAAGTGCTATTTCTGAAGATGAAGTTGAAGTTGAAGAGTCCTCCAAATGGATGTTATGCTTTTTCATTGTTGCTTCCAAGGCTTCCATCTTCTTAAGGCATTTGGATTGTAAGTGGCCATCTCGATTACAAAAGTGGCAATGTCTATCAGTCTTCTTCCCTTTGTTTTTATTTGCCTTATCATTTTGTTGAAATGATTTTTCATTTTGAGGCTGAAATTGCTTAGGACCCTTGTTTGGTTCAGGACCATTCTTTTTAGGATACAACTTCTTAGGATTCTTTGAATTTGGTTGCTGCTAGGCGGCCAAGGCTTTCTTAGAAGAGTTTCCAAGATTAAGAAGACCAAGGTGTAAGAGTTTTTCTTGTTCTCTTATTAAAGAATCACAAAAAGAGTCAAAGGAAGGGGCCTTGTAGTCTGTTCATTGACAAATGAAAGCTTCCCTTGTAGAATGGAAGGTGGAAACAAACACAGAGTAGGCTGGACCCAACTTAGTAAGAATGCAATAAATAAGGCACTATATGCTTTCTTAACCTTAACACCTTCCAAGAGAAATCTAAGGGTCTGGAACTTGCACAAAAAATCTTCAATGCAAGAAAAATTATTAGGATCCAATGTAAGCAACTCATTTCAAGTTGATGGGCTCTAAGTTCATTTTTAATCCCAAAAACTTTAGTAATCTGCTTCAATGCTGCATCAGGAGTATCAAGATCTGCAATATGAAATCTAAGATCAGAAGAAATAGACATCCCTATCAAACCACATGCTTGATCTTGTCTATTTTCCCATTTTGCAACCTTGTCTTCATCTGTTGGTTTCTTCTCTTGGCCCGTGGCTATTCTGTAGAGACCTTTACTTCT
>APFE030168676.1:167411-182700 GCA_000404065.3 Pinus taeda
TTGTCTTGGCTTGTCTTCTGCGATTTATGTTTATGTTCTATCTATAGTTTACTTTAATGCTGATGTGATTGCTAATCTGGAAAAGATATGGAGCTAACTGCGAAAATTGAAATAAATTGCTCTAAGCATAGAGCATACCTAAAATTAACAATATGCCAGTATTGTTGACGTGGTTAAAACTCTCAAAGAGGGAAACAGTCCACAACCTAAGGCAACGCGACCACTTCAAACAATTTGTTAATAAAAGAATGAAAATTTACATAAGCTTTTCTCATGAACGGTTACCCTACAAATGACCCTCCATGCTCTTTAAATAGAGATCATGTACCAATCAGGTGTTAAGCCACGGATCAAGTGTCGGTAATAACGAGGAGAGAATGAACCGTCGGATCACTACATATCGTGACTGTCAGATTGTAAGTTACAAAAGTACATAGTAAAGAAACACACTTTACCTAACTCTACACTAGACCAAGTTATACTTAACTATTTCCTATGTGTCGGAATATCCTAACAGCCAAATCCTTAGCTTGATTATTAGATGCTCTTCCTAAACCAGTGTTCAATGGGGACACATCCACCAAGGTGGGGGGCATGCCCTTCATGTTTCCTATGCTTCGGGGATAGGGGAAACTCAGGGAAATGCATGGGGAAATATGCCCCTGAAATGGGGAAATATATCCCCAAAAGGGAGACATATAGGCCCTTCCCTAGATTTTTTGTTCAACAACCCATGAAAATAGAACAATGATGGGGATGGAGCCTTGAGGAGTCTGTGACCTTCGTAATTAATGGTAAAGGTCAAAGTGACATTCTCCTTTATTTTCAGGATGTTTGAGAGTGGTTCCAACCTCGTTGGACATCAAATGGGGAAAATAGGATTTCATATCCCATTCAGAATTCAGTTAACTTAATAGTTTTCAGGATTTTAGGATTGGCAGGGTTATAGTGCTTCCACTTGATTGCACAATGATGAATTTACACGGGAATTGTTATTGTGGGATTTTGTCGTGATTATTTTTGTTTTTATAATTTTAGAGATTGGGACCTCTATTATAGAGACCTCGACATCCCCCGTCTCCCTTGAATTTCCCTAAAATTTGGGGTGCACCCACATGTCCCTCTTATGCATCTTGTGTTTCCCTGTCTTGGAAACTTGGTGGAGAAAATGAGGTTCTTTTGTTTTGTTCGGGATCATAAACAATCCCTCCAGCTCCTGCTGCCCTTGAATTACCATCAAAAAATAGCAAGCAATTTTTTTTGATCCTGTCTCCATTTTGCAAAATCTTCCTCTCCCGGTATGATCTTCTATTTTTCCACTTACGAAATTTGAATTGTCTAAGTTCAGGCAACCACTTTGCTAAAACTGAGGATATTATCTATTAAGACCTCTCATCCTGATCCAAATCTGGCCATGACATGCCCTTTAATCCCCTAATTTGAACTGGTTCTGCAATCAAACTACACTCCAAAATTGCTGTTCTAGCTGGTGGAATAGATTTTTGATGAGGAATTGTTTTGTTTCGTGCTCCCAACAGACAAATTTCTTTATAATCGATGAATTGATCCAGTGAATTTCTTTATGGAAACCCATCAAAACTTTCTTAATGTTTCTGGTCACTTGTTCCATGATTCCTGGTGGAGCAAGCATTGCATCACACCGATAAAAGGAGCCTGCAGAGGACAAATTTAACTAAGGTTATCTTCCCTGTCAGAATTAACCATCCTGCTCTCCATAGTTGTATTCTTTTCCCCATTTTACCAAGTACACCTTGCCATACTTGAGATGGAGGTTTTATTAAAGATATTGGCATTCCTATATATTTGAAAATTTTCCAGGACTCAACACTAGGAAAGAAAAACTATTCTTGATATTGCATGCAGCTGTTCCATTGAAATTTTCCACCTATAGATTTGACTTTTCAAATAGTCAACCTTTCCTTCGGAAGCATTTATAAAGTTGTCGTTCACACCTTTGAACCTTTTGGCAATTATAGTTGAACCTGCTCCTAGTAGCAAAGTGTTGTCTGCAAACTGTGAATGATTGATGTCCTTCACTCCTCTCGTGACAGTAAAACCTTTGATGACGGATTGGATAAATACTCACTCTTCTGATGGTTCTTGGAGTTCAACCATCAAGTCTTTGTTCTCTTCTGTTGTCAATTGAGTGCTAAACTTCCACCTGTCACACTATCAAGTACTATAACCAGCATTCACGTGATGTTGCCGAGGACTTGAGCCAAGCGTTATACCCAAACAATCACCACACAAGCGCTATAACCAAGCGTTTACCAGAACCTTGGGCTATCAGAAGTTTCACAAAGAGCAAAATTATTTCTGTCCCAGTGTAACAGACTATAGCAGACAGACAATTCTCCATGGATTAATGCCATCAGAGAGTCAAAAAATCTTATAACGGGAAGTCAACATATCGGAAGATCCACACAACAAAATCCCTACAAACAGACTTGTTGGTTGATGACCTTTTGCCCGTCTCAATTTCTCTGTTAATGAACAGTACTGGCTCTAGAACTTCAGAACTTTGGATATATTGAAACTCCACCTTGGAACCTTGTGACACTGGGGGTTTAGTCCAGTATGGACATGTTGATTTTTGTAGCTTCAGAAGGTCTTCTGCATAGGTTGGTGCCTTGCATGCAGAAGAATAATTCCTCTTTAGGTAGTTGTTCAAGAGGAGCAACTAATATGGTCTCCTTACTATGTTTTAATTTAGGAAAAGTACATTGCTTAATTATTTGATCAATGTAGACTTTAATATTCTTCTAAGGCTAAATAATTTAATTATTTAAGCGACTTACTCCACTGTTGATCAAAGAGAGCTAGGATTTAATCCTAGCTCTCAATCACTTTGGTGATTAGGGATTTGGCCTATGGAGAATTATGAAAGCAGCATGATGGAGAGGATGAAGACACACCACGAGAAATTATTGATTCTTATACATCAACATAATCTCTCTCTCTCTTCCTATATATATATATATAACTATTGTATTATTTAGTTTTAATTAAATATAAGTCAGCAAATATACTAGTTTCCACTAGTTGTTTTTAATTCAATTTAATTAAATATTAATTTGCATTATGGATTAGATTCTCTTCACAAAATTATTCCTGAGGATGGACAACAATAGTTAGGTCTGAAATGTCAACTTTAAAAATGGATGTGATATTACCAGAAAATTCCTCATATAATGGTACTGTTTACAGAAGCTTTAGGTTTGAAATATGCAAAGTTTACTCATGTATATATCATGTAAGGGTGAAATATCAAAATGGCACCAAGTACAATACATATCAACAACAAAATACATAATCAACGAGTTTCTAAGTGGTCTTTAGACTCTAGAGTCTAAAAAACGTGCTACGAGCATCTCATTTTGTCTAGCCTTGTCTTCAAATTTTGCAATTCTAATCTACTCTGCCCATTCTCTTTTAATGGTGCCATGCAGGGGCAACTTGGCCCCTTATACCAGCCAAGTGTTGTTTCAACCTATGAATCCTTCCCACCCCTTTATGCATTTCTTGCAATATTTGCAATAAATCTCTTTCTCAACAAGCTCAGCATGGATCCATGTAGGGTCTTTAACTCTCGGGGCCATGGTAAAATTCAAATATGCAACATTGTAAACCCTTTCTTAAATTCTTAACTTCAAAGTTCATACTTCAATTTTTTTTTTCACTGGTGGAATTGGTAACATGCCGGCTCTGGTACTTGCGTGACACGGGGTCAATCTCTGACAGCTGCCACTATAACCTCCAGGTGCAGCTACACCACCCCCAAGCACAGCGCACTGGTAAGTTGAGGTTTGAAACTTTGAACCTGTGACCTGCACAGCTGCACAAATGCCTTAGTACTACGTCCGCTGGCCAACAAGCCGCACTCCTGAGGGCTCATACTTCAAATTAGTAGAAGGCTGAATGTACAAAATTCTGAAGACAGATTTGAGATCTGCAATTTAACGAAAGAAAAAAAACAGGGACAGATTTATCAGTTAATTATTAACATACTTGGGACAGATTATTCTTCTTCAATTCTGCTTCAAAACTCTAAATGGTCACACGTGCTTAATGTGAGAGGTGTGAAGCAAAGGGGAGTGCAGGGGGAGTGGGGGGCAGGGGGTGTGTGGTGTCTGTAGTTTTCTAGTAGGGTTTTGGTTGTGAGAAAGATGTTTTAGTTCTTTTTTAATTTAATTTAATTGAATTTTTCATGGATGGTTCGCTGTGGTGGGGTTCAGGACAAACTTAGCATAGCTGGACTGGTGTGGTAAACTGGGGAGGATGTTCTCTTAATGGTGGGGTTCAGGACAAACTTAGCATAGCTGGACTGGTTTGGTAAACTGGGGAGGATGTTCTCTTGTTTTTTAGCGTTTAGGTTGTTAGAAATTAGGGTTTTTTGATGGTGGTGGTGTAAATTAAGGTTAACTTGAATTTTTCATGCTTAGTCCACCACACGGTGTTCAGGACCAACTCGGCTGAGTTAGGCTGGTTTGGTCACTAGCTGAGTCATGCCTTGGCTGGCCGGTACCAACCCAGCTCTCCGAACAAATCTGTTGGCTGTGTCAATATGCTCTACTAACTCAGCCAGTTGACTGAGTCCAAGTCAACTTGGACTGATTTTTTAAACTTTGAGATCAGGTGCACACAGTTGAGAAGCAGCCTGTTGCTCATGAAAATATGCTCTAACACGCTGCCCACATGCTGTCTGCACTATTTGGACGGGCGAAGAACTGAGGTGCACACGTGGAAAACAGTCTCCAGTTTTGAAAATGAACGACTGAGTCAAACTGGAAAGATTGTTTGGTAATCTAAGAGTTGAAATAAAAAGAAATCAGGTCTTTTATATTCATGAATGTTTAAACAATTTAGGAATTTGGTGGATGTTTTTAGAATCTTAAGGTTGTTATATAAAACGGGGGTGAACTGCAAGTAGGGACTGGCAGGTTATATCCAAATTGTACACCTGGGCATCCGTCTAGTAGGGATGTGCCAGTTTTGAGATATCTGATCCCTGGTTATGCATGTTGCTACTGTGATTTGTAACTCGCTCATTCTTCATTTTCTATACTGATAATTGTACATCTTATCAATGCAGTGGCATATCTCTATGTTGGGTTTACGTTCCACAATATTGCTCTCCTTCTAGCCTCTCTAAAATTTGGAAAATGTACTATTGTAGTGATGCTTGTTTTCTTCATATTGTGATATCAATTGATTCTTTGTATAGTCCATTATTTACTACAGAATTCTAAATTTTATGGTTTTTTTGTTCCCTTTACAGGAGGCAAAATTCTTATGGGAAAGAATACAGGAAAGACAAGGGCTCAACAAATGGCGGCCAGACCTAGAGGAAGAGTATGAGGATCAGGAGGGAAATATCTATAATAAGAAGACGTACACTGACTTGCAGCGTCAGGGATTGATTTAGATTTTTTGTTCATTGGTTTGATATCAATGTTTTAGATGCTATAGTGACGCCATTGTAATATATGGAAAGGTTTTACCAGTGGTCAAACAATCTCATTTGAAGTCCAGTCTTCTTGATACTTAAATTCTATATGATTTCCTGTTATTTCCTGGTACCATGACATGGTTGTATTATGCATTTCTGAGAAAGCACTAATTAAAAGATGTGCTACTCTGGTTCAGGTGCCAAAGTTATTCAAAAAAAAATTTTGAACACTTAATTTTGTACTTATACAGGCTTAGCTTTCACATTTGTAAGAAGGGGTCGAACTCCCATGTCATCCTACAAATCGAAATGGTTAAGAAGTTTTATTTTGCTATTTGTACCGTACTTTCCATTTATAACATCGCTGTATAGTTTGTTTTCTGTTCTATTTTCTGGTCAAATTTCATTGGGACAGCTTTCTTAGCTAATCTCAATTAAATTGAGTTGTATGTAGGATGGTTTTTTTAAGTAACTTAGAGAAAGGCATATCTTGTTAAAGCAAACAATTCTCACATTCCTTTGGTGTGTGGGAGCAATGTGCTCTGTCACCAGGTTTGCAGAGCTTCAACCTTGAGGTTCAAAATTTGGCAAACATAAAAGAAATTCAGAGGTTTGTCGAACCACATGGCTGAACCTCAAGTCAAATTTGAACCTGAAGGGAAATACCTCAAGTCAAATTCGAAAATGAAGGTGAACCTCAAGGAAAATTTGGGTTTTTTCATTTCTTTGAAATTATAATTTTTTCTTGCAGTTGCCTATAATGCGACTTTTTGGAAGCTTTTCCGGTGGGTTTTTGGGTCAAAATCCGGCAGCAATTTATTGGAATTGCAAGTTTGATAGCTAGTTTGTGCACAATCAAAGCATCCTAGGGGTTTTTCAGGGCGCTAAATCCAAATATGCAGTTAAAATCCCATTTTAACTGCAACAAATCAAGATTTAACCTCAATTTCTTCCGCCGGATTCCGTCACCAGAATCTCCAAAAGTCTCATTATAGACAACTCCTTTTTTCTTTTACGGAACCTAGGGCTGTTGACATAGAATTCTCTCTGCACTATTTTGTTCACTACTCACTCAATTAACTTACCTCTATTGTTCATGCTGCTGACCCTCCTCCATTACCATCGACCCTCTGACCCTACTAATCAGAACCCTTGACCGTGGGACAGCTCAATACGAACTATAGTCTTGACTCTAATCTCAGTGCGAAATTTACACTCCGTTATCACTACTAGATGAATCGTATACCTGCTACGTCAGCAGCCTACGATCAACAGAGACTTCTTTTGATGCAACCTTCCAGCCTGCCACTATCGCTGTGACCACGGCCCACAACTAAAGCTGTTGCTTGTATCCTGTGGTATGGCCCACAGAATTTTTATCCACAGAGAAATCACCATCGTAGTCTAACAGTGGACTGTATCCAAGTGGCCAAGCCTCTAAGAAGATTTTAAAGTTCATATATATATTGAAAAATTGTATATTGATGAATCTCACAACAAACCTCATCAGAAAATTCGAAATCAAATAAAACCTAAGAGTTGCCCAACCTGAACTCAAACCCGCACCATGTGACTTCGGCAATTAGCCCTTGGAAGAGTAAATATAGTTGTGGAGAGTTTATAAATCGTGTTGATGCCAAGATAAAAAGGGCAACCAAGATTCAGCAAAAAATAAAAAATAGGGGCTCTTATGTTTCAGTTATGAATCATGAGATGCTTGGATATTGACTTTTGCTATTGCCATTACTGTTGCATGTGTTACTAAGGTCTTGGATGCTGTCGACGGATTCCATGATGTGGAATGGGATGTATATTTCTTTCAGCAACCTTGTTCCAGTAATTAGTTCTTTCGCTTTTCAAAACTATCCATCTAGCAGCTTGGCAACACAGGTCAGATACAAAGTCGTGACATAGGATTCCAGCCAAGCAGTGTGATCAGTAGATGACCTGGTATCAGCACCCCTTCCTTATCTCACTGTTCAGCTTGGGAGGGAAAAGTGTCGGTTTCTCACCGGCAATCAACACCAACATGCCGCTCAACCACCAATAGATTAACAAGGCTCAACCAATATATTAACCGAGGCCAATACATTAACAAGGGTCGACCAATATATTAACGAGACCATTCTCTGCTGTTTAGTTTAATTATTTAACTTTGAAAGGTATAAACTAACTCTCACATTTGAACAAGAGTTACATAATAGTTATTTTTAAATAGGGTTAAAAATATTTATTTAATAAAAATAACACATTTTTATTTTGCCAACTAAGGTAGCTCAATTGGTGCTTTAAAGCCAATGTGGGTCAAACCAACAAAGAACATAAACATTCTTAATTCATAAAATTCATGCATGTCATTACTTACATACATCAATTAAACAAACAAGTTTTGGATTCCTTGTATTGAAAATTTACTCTCACGAATTAATAAAGAAAATAAACATTCTTAATTCAAAAAATTCATATATGTCTTTACTTAGATACATCAATTAAGCAAACAAGTTTTGGATTCCTTATATTGAAAATTTGCTCTCATGAATTAATAATACCGTATAATTGTTAGAATAATAATTTTAATAGTTAAGAGTATAATTTTTTTGAAAAAACAATATAAATATTTTTTATTATAGTAGTTTGTGAGCAATTGTGTGGAAATATATTTTTATTCATTAAGAATAAAAGAATATGTTTTTATTCATTCAAGATAAAAATAAGAAATAAAATAAGAAAATGATTTAATATACAAAATAAAATAAAAAATAATAATACTTTTAATTTTAAGATTACAACCTAGTTGTAGATCAATTGATGTATAATATTATTTTATTGGCTGGAAACAATGATATTTTCATAAGAATTTTACTGCATAATTTTTTTTTGAGCAAATGTATAAAACCAATTTAGTACACAAGAAATTACACTAAGCTTCCTACCCACAATTTTTAATACTTAAAATGAAGTTGAGAGTATAGTAAGAAGCAAAACATATATGGATAAATGCATATAAAGTTCTATGTGATCAATAGACCTTAAATGATGGGAAGATTCTATACTAGTGTTAAAGGAATTAAATACATGGCATATATTTATGCAAATAAGGTTCTATGTGATCAAGAGACCTTAAATAATGGGAAGATTCTATCATAGTGTTAAAGGAATCAGAAGCAAACCATATATGGATAAATGCTGATAAGGTTCTATGTGATCAAGAGACCTTAAATGATGGGAAGATTCTATCCTGGTGTTAAAGGAACCAAATACGTGGCATATATTTATGTATATAAGGTTCTATGTGATCAAGAGACCTTAAATAATGGGAAGATTCTATCATAGTGTTAAAGGAATCAAAGGAGGTATAGGTAAATGATCTTCGCAAAAGTCAAAGAAGAAATCAGAATTATAAATTATAAATCATAAATTATTATTAAAATTACATAATAAAAAGGTTGTAAATTTTTTTCCATATTGAATAAATTTATATATTCAGAATTTAAAATTACAATTTTCATAACAACTAAATTGATTCCAGTAGATTTCAAGGATAATGTAAAAAAACCATCACACTTCTAATTCAAGGATAATGTAAAAAAACCATCACACTTCTAATTCTTCATGCACTGATGATCTTCACAATGATTGAGGTAAAATGCCAAATATATTTAGCAGTAACACATAAAAACGAAGTCCACGTAACTCCATAGCAACCACAAGTCAATGGCTTGTGATAAAATATTTGAAATTATAAAATGCTTAGATTGCCTTTCCTTACTTTACATCCATTCGAGAAAATCCTCACCACAACCATGGCAGAGCGGAAGTAGGTTGGATCACTGTGATGGTAGTTGTATGACTGTAACAGTGTTAAGGTAGAGGCAGTGACCTCACGAATTACGCCGAATTGACATGACACAATGCAGGAGACACTAGTTATTATGCTGTACACTGTATGTAAGTCAAATTGACATGACACAAAGCATGACAAATTAGTTATTATGCTGCACAATGTACTTGAGTCATCATTGTAGGATAAGAGCAAAATGAAATGATCCAGTGAAATGTTAAATAAATAAAATTAGTATATTTAAAAAAAATGATTTTCGTTTGATAATGTAAGCCTTATATATTGCAATTCAATTTTTTTGGTCAAGGAAAGTTAATTGATGGTCAACGCAATATCAATTGCGTTATAATGCTGAGGAATTGATTATATTCAAGGATGCAAGCATGGGTTTTATTCAAGTTTCATTAATTTTTCATGGCCATATAGGATGGTCATACAAATATAGGTTAAAACGTGCTTGTCATCATTCCAATATTTAATAGTTCTAACACAATTCTTGTATGGAGTACTCAACAATCATTACATATCAACATGGGTTTCTATCAGAAGACAATAACTAAAGTAAATTTTGTTATAGCAGTCACTTGAACATCTAAATGTAATTACAGGCCTATGACACAAAGCAGGACACATTAGTTATTATGCTGCACAATGTACTTGAGTCATCATTGTAGAATAAGAGCAAAATGAAACGAGCCAGTCAAATGTCAAATAAATAAAATTATTATATTTAAAAAAATAAATGATTTTTGTTTGATAATGTAAGCCTTACATAATGCAATTTTTTTGTTTTTGTTTTGGTCAAGGCAAGTTAATTGATGGTCAACGCAATATCAATTGCGTTATACTTGCCAGCGGTAGGAATAATAATGCTGAGGAATTGATTATATTCAAGGATGCAAGCATGGGTTTTATTCAAGTTTCATTAATTTTTTCATAGCCATATATGATGGTCATACAAATATAGGTTAAAACGTGGTTGTCATCATTCCAATAATTAATAGTTAACTAAACACCGACACAATTCTTGTACGGAGTACTCAACAATCATTACATATCAACATGGGTTTCTCTCAGAAGACAATAACTAAAGTAAATTTTGTTATAGCAGTCACTTGAACATTTAAATGTAATTACAAGCCTCCCTGTGATCATCGTCAATAATACAAGGATGCAATATTAACTTACCAAGTAATAAAAATTACATCTAAGAGGCATTAATCATGAGTTGAGAGTACGAATATAACCATTCTCCAATGAGTTGTATTGTTCTATAAGTAATTTTCAAAACATTGTTTCTTCCATTAATCATGAGTTGAGAGTATGAGTATAACCATTCTCCAATGTGTTGTATTGTTTAAGTATTGAGGATCTTTCACGGTGCATTATATTAGATATCATTTTTTGGGATTCAACTGCGTTAAGAAAGTCATTAATCTATGACCATTTCCATGAGAGGTAGTCGTAATTGACTAATTTCTCATGATTTCTATAAGTAATTTTTAAAACGTTGTTTCCTCCCAATGTTGTCAAAACCATTAGATAGTCTTCCATCATGGCTTTTGGTTCTAGTTGACAAATTGAAAATTAACCTTTGGTAGAAACTCTCATTTGAACTATAAATAATACAAGGTAGGTATATCAATAATTTTGGGAAGCCCTGGCACTTGTAAGAGCAATATAAGATGAGGGATGAGGCTTATTATGCATATAACTTTTCTAGATCATTAGTTTTGGATGGTGTTGAAGCAAAATTTCTCAATTAGTATAACAAAAGGGAGATTTGATGTAGCAAGGGGTGATTTTTTTTTGTAGGGAGGCGGGGAGGGGGTGCGGTGCGGTGGGGGAGAGGGCGCTACTTCTTGGGGATTCACCATAACTCAATTTGCTATTATTTGTTGATTTTGTAGGTTTGGAAGGACTTCTACATAAGCTTGTGTCCAACATGCATGAGAAGATTTTCTTTTTAGGTGGTGGTTTGATGAGAAATTAATATGATTTCTTTCCGAATTAGGAAGAACATATTAATTAATTTATTTGATTATAGTTGGATAATTGAGCAAAAATTTAAGGTTAAATGTTTAATTATTTAAGTGACTTAGATCTAATCTCAGCCATTGATTTAAGTGGGTTAGGATTTAGTCATATCCTTCTATCACTTTGGAGATTGAGGATTACAGACTTTGCTTATATTGAAATTATAAAGAGAACCTAAGGGAGAGGATGAAGACACATTTACATAGTTGAGGGAGTGATTTTTCATGTGTGAGAGCCTTGAGTAACTAAGGAGAAAGAGGAAAAGCGTGTAATAGATTTTTGGTAGGAGAATTTAAGAGAGGGAAGGGGTTTTTGAAAGGGGTCGACACTTTGGAGGAGAGACACTGAGTTTTTGGAGCAGGTTGAGACTGTGAGAGGTTGAGTTTTTTGGAGTAAGTCAAGATTGTGAGGAGAAGGATGAGATTTCAAATAGTGTTGCGAGGGAGTGAGTCGATATTCTCTCCCGTGGTGTAGCTGTATAGGTGGAGGCCATTTTTTTTGCAGGTAGAGGTCGATAAATTTCTAGCACTGAATTATCTTCCAGAGTAGCCATTTTTAGGGGGGTTAAATTCTTCTTTGGACCAAAAATCCTAAGGCATGTTCTAGGTTCTAATATTGTTGTATTTTCTATGTAATTTTGCTGGGTTGTGTTATGTTCTTTCCACGACTAACCCACGTAGTGAACCGAGGGGTTAGAGGGGGCGCGGAGCCCCCCCTTTGTTGCACCAATTGCGCAGCCGGGGGGTTATAGGGGGGTTTGAGGGGGGTGGGTAGCCCCCCTTTACGGGGTCCGGGGCAGCGCCTCTGGAAATTTTTTTTTGGACCCTATATTAGGTTGGGCGAACCTACCTATGGTTTTTGGTCCATGGTTTTGGACGCGATGGTTTTCGGTCCATGGTATTGGATGCTTCGACATGTATAAATATGTATTTGTTAACATTGAAAGGAACATAATGAAAAATCAAGCTGGTAGTCTCGGTTTTGGGATCCAGGGGAAAATCTCTGTGTATATGTGTTTTATGTGTTATGCTCTCGCATTGTTTATTTTCTATGTTTTAGAATTCGTATGCAGTAATTTTTGTATAGGGTTAAAACCTACAAATTTCTTATGGGTCTAGGTCCTAATTTTTCTAGATTTTAGTATAAAGTGAAGGGAGATTTATTGGGTAAAATTTCTGCTATTTTGTGGTGATTTTCTATTTAATTTTTGGTTGCAAATTTACTATTTAAAAGTTGAGAGCGCCAGTATATTTATTTTCACAACTTCAAATTTTAATTTAGGTAAATTAATTTCTCGGTATCAATAATTGTGAGAAAAATAAATAAGATCTAGTGTTAAAAGTTCAACATGGTATCAAAGCACTAGAAACTTTGAAGAAGGTAAGACCAATAGCACAAGGGTTGTAATAGTAGATTTTTATTTTTAGCAAAAGGGTTTTGTGGCTAAAGGTTTGATATGAGTAAAATGACTTCTATTAGGTTGAGTTTTGAAGATTATTTAGAAGCGGCATTTAATTTCAATCAATGGAAGGAGATAATTTCACTAATTCGATTGGAAAACTACCCATGGGAATTTGCTGACACTAATATACAACTTCCTTTAGATGCTACAACACAAGCAACTCATAATTTGAAGGATGTGGAGGCTAGATGCATTATCTTGGATGTTGTGAAGGATCATGTGATTCTTTACATACCAAGAAAGCAAATTGCCCATGAGATGTGGAAAACTTTGACAAAGTTATATGAGAGTGATACCAAAACCAAAAGATGATGTTGAGAGAGAATTTGAGAAACATCAAGATGAATAGATCATACATAGTGGCATCATACTTCACTAGGATCAACAAGTTTGAGATGAGCTTGTAGTGGTTGGGGAAGTTGTGCCAGAGGATGAGATTGTTAAGATATCATTAAACATGTTTTCCAAACAATGGGATACCTTTGTGTCACGAATCCTAGCATGTGACAAACTTCCTAATTGGAACATGCTATGGGATAGCTTCACTTGAAAGGAGGTATGGGAGGAGTCATTGTTTGGTGGACAACGTACGGGTGGGGATGTGAAGAACCTTGCTCTTATTGAGCAAGCAAAGAAGGGCAAGATAAAGGAAAAACAAAACCCAAGTGGAGGAGTATCTTCACACACTGATAAGGACATAAGCAAAGTCACATGTTTATGGACACTATGCAGGTCAATGTTCGAACAAGAAGAAGGGCATGGGGAAGGAACCTATGGATTCATTTTCACAAATGGATGAGTTATCCAATAATTTTGAAAATGAGTTTTCATTGGTGCCTTGTCTTTCTGACACCATTACACAAGGGGTGTGATTCGTGGATACTGGAGCATCTCATCATATGACATGATCTTGTGACCTCTTCACTAGTATGGCTAAGGAACACAAATACCTACATGTGGAGCTTGGTGACAACACCAAATATGTAGTAGATGGTGTGGGCGCCATACAATTCCAGTTAGCTTCACGAAGTCCTATGGAGGTGAATGAAGTGTTGTATGTACCAAGGCTTGAGAAGAACTTACCCTCAATCTTGTAGGAGAAGAGTTTTGAGGTCAACTTTATAGTTGGAAAGGTACTTGTCAGGACGAGGGGATATGATCCTAACGTAAGGCGAGTAATTGGAGGTAGAAAGGGTAACTTGTACTTGTTGAGAGGACAAGTGGTACGAGCCCTAGTGAAATGAAAACCAATGCGAGTTGCGACACCAAAGAATAGGTCACTCACACTATAGATCTTTACCATTGTTATGGGTGATGGTCACTGGTCTTTTAGAGATCAGTGTAGAGCACGATGAAGTGTGCAAGGGATGTGCATTTGGAAAGTATGACAATGATGCATTTCCAACCAACATTAACAAGTCCAAGGGTGTGTTGGAATTGATTCATTCTGTGTATGTGGTCCTATGTCAGTGGAGTCTATGATGGGATATTGCTATTATGTGACATATTTATAAAAGATTTCTCTTGGAGGAATTAGATATACTTCCTGAAGGCAAAGGATGAGGTTTTTAGTTGGTTTTAGGAGTTTAATACTATTGTGGAGACTCAAATGGGCAAGAAGATCAAAGTTCATAGATCAAACAATAAGGGTGAGTATAACTCACAATGAGTTTGAGAATTTCTGCAACGAGGTAGGAATAAAAAAAGAGCTGACAATGCCACATAATCCACAACAAAATGGAGTGGAAAAAAGGAAGAATAGGGCTATCATCAGGGCAACGAAGCTACGATCCATGATCAGGATCTGCTGATGTATTTTGGGACGAGGCATGCAACACAATTGTATATTTCCAAAATAAAACTCTTCACAAAGTTTTGAAGCACAAGACTCCTAAGGAGGGTTTCATAGGAGTGAAACTAAAAATGAGCCACCTTCACATATTTAGTAGTTCAGTTTATGTCCACATACCTACAGATAAGAGTCTATGCTGGAGGTGTCAATGGCAGAGTAGAAGGAGTGAGAGGTTCCAAAGATTGAGGAGGGACCAATAAAAGGGACACGATGAATTGATTAGGAGGATTGAGATATTACTTTGAGCTCATTTAAGAGGAGACTGAGATGGATCAAGACAACATTGAAATATGTCAAGGAGCACGTGAAGGATTCTAACAACGCTTTTAGGGAGAAGGCCACCAAGGAGATCTTCCAACTGCGTGGTATTGATGAGTAGCATTAGTTAGTCCAAGTGTTCCATGTTTGAGGAGGAAATAAACCAGTAGGGTTGGAGGGATTCCATGGTGGATGAGTACAACTCCTGTTGGGTTGTGTTATATTCTTTCCACATAGTTAACAAGGGGTTTGAGGGGTACCCGTAACCCCACTTTATGGGGTCCGGGGCAGCGCCCCGGAAAATTTTGGTTTTGGACCCTATGTTAGGTTGGCGAACCCACCCTATGGTGTTTGTGCATGAATTTCGCA